>ONZH01006604.1:0-76430 GCA_900303285.1 Rhinella marina | reverse complement strand
TGTATTCTACTGCTTATTTGACCCTTGGCTCGTACCTGGCTACTCTACCGTCTTCTGATTTTGTGCTGACGTTATCTCTGGTTTCTGACACGGCTAGCTGACGATTCTTCTGTGTTTTGTTTGTCTCTGTTTGTTTTCCCTTCCCCTGCACGTTTTCTAGTGTATTTCGCAGTCTTCGTGGTTGTCGCCCCACGGTTTAGCGTGGGTGAGACAATAGGCAGGGACAGAGGGTTGGGTAAGCTCAGGGCACACGTTCCTTTGTTGTCTGTTTATCCCAACCCTGACAGCATGGACTCGCGGGACAGGGATGTCATATTACCACTGTATAAAGCATTAGTACGGCCTCATCTGGAATATGCTGTTCAGTTCTGGGCTCCGGTTTATAGGAAGGATGTCCTGGAGCTGGAAAGGGTGCAGAGACGGGCAACTAAACTGATAAGGGGCATAGAGCATCTTAGCTATGAAGAAAGATTGAAGGAGTTAAACTTGTTTAGTCTTGAGAAGAGACGTATAAGGGGGGACATGATCAACCTGTATAAGTATGTAAATGGCCCATACAAAAAATATGGTGAAAAACTGTTCCAGGTAAAATCCCCTCAAAAGATAAGGGGGCACTGCCTCCGCCTGGAGAAGCAAAGGTTCAGACTCCAAGGGGCGACAAGCCTTCTTTACTATAAGAACTGTGAATATGTGGAACAGTCTACCGCAGGAGCTGGTCACAGCAAAGACAGCTGAGGGCTTCAAAACAGGCTTAAATAAATTCTTAGAGAAAAAGATGGTCACCACATATTAAGAAATGTAGAGTCATGTCTTAAGGTTACCCGTCCCCCTCCCCTTCATCACTCCTACCCCCTCCCTTGGTTGAACTTGATGGACATGAGATCTGTCCTTAGCACTTGCCATGTGTCTCCCTATGCTCAGCTCACCATAAAATGGCGGACCCGCTCGGTGTTACAACAAAGCGAGAGGACATTCGGATTTGTGTCAAATAAAATTTTTCCTGAAATTAGGATTCAATTTGTTTCACTTCAATTTGTTCAACACTACTTGTGATACATGGTAAAACATTAAAGTATTTAATGGGGCCCTCCAGGCTACTGATATTGATGACCTATCCCCTGGCTCTGTGCATAGTGTAGTTTTCTCATACTGACACACTGAAGCTCAGCTCCTATTCACTGGAATGGGAACTGAGCTCTAGTAGCCCCGCATGGCCACTGCAAAGTATACAGAGCTGTCTTCCTCTAGCTCATTACATAGCACAGTGGCCAGCATTGCAACAGCCTGAAACAGCTGATCTTTGGGATTGCTGGGTGCTGTACCCTCAGTGATCTCATATTGACAATCTATTTGTAGGATAGGCCATCAATATCTTTACCAAGGAGAACCCTTTAAGAGAACAAACCAGGGATAGGGAGATCATCTGAAGCAACAATTTGACACCATGCTACTATCTTTAAACTACACAACAAAGCTTCTCCAGGACTGCTATGTGATGTGATTCTACTTATTTTACTTTGTCACATTATGGTTCATTATTTTTTGCTTATTTTGATACAGAGCTTTATTTTGCATATTATGTAAAGTTTCATTATTATTTACTTAGGTATTGTGTTTGACATCATTATTCATATAAAACTGAAATCTTCTGAATTACACTCAATTACATGGAAGGCTCAAGTTAAGATATGTGTGGGGATATTGTGCAGAGAAAAAGAAACAACAATATACATAAAGAAATTTCTAAATATCAAATACAAATTACATTTTTGGCTACCATAAACAAAAGACAAACAAACAAAAAAAACATACAATATGCTACACACATATAAGGTAATCTACTGCCAGGCTTCTGCTGCAGCCATCTGATCATGCCCTTTAACCCCTTCCAATTCTAGGACAATAACAACTGTAGCATCTAAGTGATTAACCTATACGGAACAGAAACTCTGAAAAGCTTTTTAAAGATGGTGTCTGGTCGACATCCAGGAAACACACTTGTCTTCAAAGAATTCAGACCAATCTTATGGCTACTCGAGGAGCACAAGCTCAAGTTCCAGGTATACAGGGTGGGCCATTTGTATGGATACACCTTAATAAAATGGGAATGGTTGGTGATATTAACTTCCTGTTTGTGGCACATTAGTATATGGGAGGGGGGAAACTTTTCAAGATGGGTGGTAACCATGGTGGCCATTTTGAAGTCAGCCATTTTGGATCCAACTTTAGTTTTTTCAATGGGAAGAGGGTCATGTGACACATCAAACTTATTGAGAATTTCACAAGAAAAACAATAGTGTGCTTGATTTTAACGTAACTTTATTCTTTCATGAGTTATTTATAAGTTTCTCACCACTCACACACACTGATAGCAACACCGCAGAAGAAATGCTAACACAGGCTTCCAGTATCCGTAGTTTCAGGTGCTGCACATCTCGTATCTTCACAGCATAGACAATTGCCTTCAGATGACCCCAAATATAAAAGTCTAAGGGGGTCAGATCGGGAGACCTTGGGGGCCATTCAACTGCTACATGATGATGTGTTTCCCTCTTTATGCACTGAAGCTGGCATGTTCCCTGAGTTTTTCCAGCAAGATGATGCACCACCACATTATGGGCATTCCTAAATGAACAGTTTCCTGGAAAGTGGATTGGTTGTCGTGGGCCAGTTGAATGGCCCCCAAGGTCTCCCGATCTGACCCCCTTAGACTTTTATCTTTGGGGTTATCTGAAGGCAATTGTCTATTGTCACGGTCATTCCTGCAACAGGTTGCAGAAAGTCGTCTAGGCTTGCACATGTGACATAATCTGACTTGTTTTCCTTTTTGTGTTGTTGCTGTTTACCACACCCCTTCCCCTCAGCTGTTGCGGGTGTGGTAATTGTCCTTCCCCTATTTATTTTAGTGCGTACATGGGCCCAATTACTGCACTAACTGAACAGCTACAGGGTCTCTACTTGGAGGTAGCTGATCTCCGCACCCAGATTCAGAAACCACAGACTGTTGGTTCCGGGGGTGGTGGTTGCCAGGCCTGTCTGAAGCCTAAAGTCGCTCTCCCGGACAGATTCTCTGGGGGACGTGATAACTTTATTTATTCAGGGAGGCGTGCAAATTGTGCTTTACGCTGCGTCCACATTATTCTGGTAATGAGGAACAGAGAGTTGGTGTGGTAATCTCTTTGCTCAAGGGGTATGCACAGTCATGGGCCTTTTCTCTGCCGACCGGATCGCAGTCTCTCTAGTCGGTAGATGAATTTTTCAAGGCATTGGGGCTTATCTATGATGACCCGGATCGCGTCTCCCTGGCCAAGACCAAGCTACGTGACCTCCGTCAGGAAGAGTGCTCTGTTGAAATCTATTGCTCTGAGTTTCGGTGGTGGGCTAAGGATACCTCCGTAGTCAGTTTTGTCCAGGATTAACTGAAAGTCTGAAGGATGCTTTGGCCTTTCATGAAACTCCAGTGTCTTTGGAAGCTGCTATGACTCTTGCTGTATGCATGGATAGACGCCTGAGAGAGAGATCTAGGGGCCCCCGCTCTCAGGACGTTTTATCACATAGTGTATTGTCTTCCTATGACACTTTGGGTGAGGATACCCCTGGGTTGATGTCTGGGGACGAACCCATGCAGTTAGGGGGAGCTACAACTGCTTCCACCTTTAAGCATTCTGGGAATAAAAAGGGAGTGTGTTTTTTCTGTGGACAGAAAGGACACTTTATCAACGCATGTCCATGCATTCAGTCTCTAAAAGAGAAAAAAGGAAAGGGGGCATTAAATTCCCATCTCACTCTTGGAGCGGTGGGTGGAGAGACAGAAAATGTGCATTTGTCTTCATCCTGTAGTACCCATTTTATCCTGACTGCCGAGGTGGCGCTAGAGTCAAAGGTTGTGAGAATTGAGGTGTTTATCGACAGCGGGGCAGGGGTGAACCTGATTGATGCTCAGTTTGTCCGTATGCATGGATTGTCTCCAAGTGCATTGGAGAAGAGGATTTCTGCTATTGATTCTGCGCCTCTTTCTCAAAAGTGTTTGTCTCAGATGGTGCAGGATATCAGATTAAGAGTGGGTGAATTTCATCAGGATCTTATTTCGTGTTTTATGTTGGAAGGTCTTTCTGCTTCTGTGGTACTCGGTTTACCGTGATTAAGCAAACACAATCCAACCATCGATTGGCATACTAGACAGATTCTGGATTGGGGTGATTATTGCGTTGACAATTGTCTTAATACATCTTTTTCTGCGTTAACCACTAAGCCATTTCCCACTTTTATATCTGATTTCACTGATGTATTTTCTGAAGGTGGATGTCAGGATTTACCACCACATCGGGAATACGATTGTCCTATCAATCTTATCTCCGGAGCGAAGTTGCCCAAATCTAGGCTGAATAACCGTTCTGGACCTGAGAGAATGGCCGTGAAAGAATATATTGCTGAGAGTTTGGCTAAAGGACACATAAGACCTTCCAAATCTCCAGTGGCAGCTGGGTTTTTCTTTGTAAAGAAAAAGGACGGAACTCTTAGGCCATGTCTGGATTTCCGTGGACTCAATCGGATTACTGTCTGTGATCCTTACCCCCTTCCTTTGATTCATGATATGTTTAACCAGATTGTTGATGCCAAGATGTTCTCCAAGTTGGACTTAAGGGGGGCATATAATCTGGTCAGGATCAAGGAAGGGGATGAATGGAAGACAGCTTTTAACACTCCTGAGGGCCACTTTGAGAACCTAGTCATGCCTTTTGGGTTGACTAATGCTCCTGCTGTCTTCCAGCATTTTATTAATGACATTTTTCATCACCTGGTGGGGAGGTTTGTAGTCGTGTATTTGGATGACATACTAATTTACACATCAGGATTACGTTAGACAGGTGTTGCAGATCTTAAGAGACAACAAATTGTACGCAAAATTAGAGAAATGTGTCTGTTGTACACGAGGTGCAATTCTTAGGATACTTGCTGTCATCTTCAGGTTTTCGCATGGATCCAGAGAAAGTCCGTGCTGTTTTGGACTGGGATCGACCTGAAAATTTGAAGGCTCTTATGCGGTTTTTGGGGTTCACTATTACCGAAAATTTATCAAGAACTATTCGACAATAGTTAAACCCTTAACTGACATGACTAGGAAAGGGACGGATGTCTCAGTGTGGTCTGATGCAGCATTGCGAGCCTTTTCCGCTGTGAAGGACTGCTTTGCTTCTCCCCCTATATTGGTGTAGCCTGATGTGTCACATCTAGTGTTCAGCGAGCATGCTCGGCGGAACTCGCTGTTTGGCCGAGCATGCCTACGCTCGGGTCTGCTTGGTGTTCGGCTGAACACTGAGTGTACTCAAGCGCAATGCTCGAGTCCCCTCCCCGCACCAAGACGGATCCGTCATGACCCCATTGCAAGTCAATGGGGACAGATCCGTTTGGTGTGACACAATAGTAAACGGATCCGTTCTCCAATGACTTTCAATGGAGTTCATGACGTATCTGTCACCTATCACGTTTTTTTTTCATTGAAGAATTCAAGGTGTAATTTTTTTCATTCACCAGCAGAGGGCGCAATGTAATGAAGAGGCTCCACTGCTGAGGAGAAGAAGCCTGAGGAGGAGGTAAGTGGTTTGTGTTTGTTTTCTATTTTTCAGGATCGTGTATACAGAGGACTACGTCGGATTCGGTGGATTACATCGGACCAGCTTTTTTATTTTTTAAATAAAATCTTCAAACAGGGGTCTGGGGGAGTATTTATTTCAATAAAATATTTTATAAATGTGTGTGTTTTTTTTTTTACAACATTGCAGTTTTAGTAGTCACGGCTATCTACAGACGGCCCTGATTACTAATACTGGGCTTAGTGCTTGCCGGTATGGCCAGCACTAACCCCAACATCTATTACCTCAGCACCCACCGCCACCAGGGGTGTCGGGAAGAGCCGGGTACCCACAGGACCGGACCTTCTAAATTGAGGGTCCGGTTCTGGGTCAGTGGCATGCTGGTACCATTAGGCTGGGAAGGGCCGATAACCGTGTCCCTTCCCACCCTGGTAGTGTCAGGCTGCCGCTGCTGGTTGTATCTGGCTGGAGAAGGAAAAAAGGGGGGACCCCACGCCATTTTTTAAAATTATTTAATTATTCTTTTTTTAAAAATGGCGTGGGGTCCCCCCTTTTTTCCTTCCGAACGGGGGTGCCTGGTTTACAAAAGCGCCCAAAATAAAAAAAAAAACAAACAAACAGACACACAGAGACACTACTTACCTTCCCAGGCAGCTCCCTCCTAATGTCCAGCCGGAAGAAGGCGCGCAGAGTGGTAACTTTTACCACAGCGCCACTGCTGGACGGGAGGAATTACAACAAAGAAGAAGCCTGGTTTACTACCATAGACTTCAATTATGCTCGGGTGCTTGGCCGAGCACTTAAGCACCCCTGAGTGCTCGGCCAGAGCACCCAAGCATACGAGCCCCGGGGTGCTCGATCATCACTAGTCACAACCTTTCTTTGTGGGGGTTGACGCATCCAAGGTAGGGGTAGGAACAGTTTTGTCACAGGGTCCGTCACCTGGTAAATGGCACCCATGTGGCTTTTTCTCGAAAAAACTCTCTGCTGCGGAGAAAAAATTACCATGTGGGTAACAGAGAGTTACTGGCTATTAAGTTGGCTTTTGATGAATGGCGTCATTGGTTTTAAGGGGCGATTCACCCTATCACGGTATTTACTGATCACAAGAATCTGGCTTACCTGGAGTCGGCTAAACGACTTAACCCGAGGCAGGCCAGATGGTCTTTGTTCTTCACCAGATTCAATTTCATTGTCTTGTATATCTCTGGGATTAAGAATGTCAAGGCGGATGCCTTGTCACGTAGTTTTCCCGGAGATGGTGATTTTGAAGATCCGAGTCCTATTTTGTCAGAAGGGGTGGTGATATCCGCTCTTTACCCTGATCTTGAGGCTAAGGTGTTAGAGGCCCAGGGAGATGCAACAGAGTCTTGCCCCCCTGGGAAATTGTTTGTTCCATCTGAATTGCGTCATAAGGTGTTTGAGGAACATCACTGTACGGTGCTTGTGGGACACCCTGGGAGTAAATCCACTGTGGAACTCATCTCTCGTAGATTCTGGTGGCCAGGTCTGCGTAAGTGTGTGGAGGACTATGTGTCAGTCTGTAGTGTCTGTGCACGCGCTAAGGTGACACATACTCAACTTTCTGGACCCCTACATCCGTTGCCCATCCCGTCCAGACCATGGACTCACTTGTCTATGGACTTTTTCACTGACCTGCCTGATTCGTCTGGAAAGACAGTTATTCTGGTGGTAGTTGATCGTTTTAGTAAAACATTTGAACAAGTGTTTGTTGACAATATTGTTAAACTCCATGGCATTCCCACTGACGTGGTCTCGGATTGTGGGTCGTTTTCAGATTCTGGAGGGCATTCTGTACTCGTCTGGGGGGTACAACTGTCCTTCTCTTCGGCTTTTCTTCCTTAGTTGAACGGACAGACGCAGCGTACTAATCAGAGTCTGGAGACTTACTTGAGACATTTTGTTTCGGAGAATCAGGAGGAGTGGCCCTCGTTTTTGTCCCTGGCGGAGTTTGCCACAAACAATTATAGACAGGAGTCCACTGGCAAGTCGCTGTTTTTTGGGGCATATGGGTTTCACCCGCAGTTTGGCACATTTTCTGGTTCTGATACTTCTGGTATTCCTGAGGAAGAACGTTTTTCGTCATCATTGTCATCTATATGGTGAAAAATTTGAAGTAACTTGATAAATATGGGTAACAAGTACAAACGTGTGGCTGACAGGAAACGTATGAATGGTCCGGACCTAGGTGTGGGTGATCCTTTGTGGCTGCCCACAAGAAAAATTAAGTTGAAAGTTCCTTTGTGGAAGTTAGGTCCAAGATTTATTGGCCCATAAAAGATCACTGCCATCATTAATCCTGTAGCATTTCGTCTTGAACTTCCTCAGGCCCTGAAATGAATGAATGAAAATTCATAATGTGTTTCACAGATATTTGTTGAAGAGATATGTTGAACCTGTGGAGCCATCTCCCTTGCCATCCGTGCCTGTCTTGGTGGATGCCAGTTTGGAATTGCAGATCGCCAAGATTATTGACTCTCGAGTTCTCCGTAGGACTCTTCAATATCTTGTTCACTGGAGGGGTTATGGACCAGAGGAGAGGACATGGGTACCGGCATCTGACGTGAATGCCAGTCGTTTGGTAAAAGCTTTTCATAGGTCTTATCCTGATAAAGTTAGGCCTGGGTGCCCGGAGGTCACCCGTAAAAGGGGGGGTAATGTCACGGTCTTTCCTGCAACAGGTTGCAGAAAGTCGTCTAGGCTTGCACATGTGACATATAGTGTTGAGCGAGCATGCTCGGCCGAGCATGCCTACGCTCTGGTCCGCTCGGTGTTTGGCCGAACACCGAGTGTACTCGAGCGCGATGGGAGTCTGTTCCCCGCACTGTAATGTTGATTTGTACGCTAATGTGTACGAATTTGTATGCTAATGCGTAAGAATGTGTATGCTAATGCGTACATATTGTGCGCTAATGCATACAAATTCAGTTAATTAGCATACTTTTACGAGTGAAAGGAGTAAAAGAAGAGAAGTCGCGATTCTGACCTTTTTCTATTAACCAGACACCCTCCCCTCTTCCGATTGGGGGGTGCCTGGTTTAGTCCCATTGACTAACATTATGCTCGGGTGCTCAGCTGAGCACTCGAGCAACCCCTAGTGCTCGGCCAGAGCACCCGAGCCCAGAGGTGCTCGCTCAACACTAGTGACATAATCTGACTTGTTTTCCTTTTTGTGTTGTTGCTGTTTACCACACAACTTCCCCTCAGCTGTTGCGGGTGTGGCAATTGTCCTTCCCCTATTTAATCCTGCTTCTACCACAGTTACTTGCAGTTTATAGTTTCTGTGGACATTCTGGTGGATTGGTGTGGTTCTCTCCTGAGTTCCGGTAGCTTCCATTTCTTCTTAAAGATAAGTGTCCACTTTCCCTTTTGTGTTTACCTTGCTTTGCCCTGTTATGTTATTTGGCCTTTGGGAGACTCCTGTTCATCCTTCCTTTTGGAGAAACGGGTAGACTCAGCCCTGTCAGTAGTTGCAGGGTCTTATAGGGTCAGTTTGGTTTAGATTCCTGTGTATGAACTCACCTACATTTGAGGCCTGTTCATACTGTAAGTCAGTCAGGATTGGTGTCAGGGTTTCCTGCAGGAGGTGACCTGTTCCCTTTACTTGTTTCCTGACCTCATCCCCTTCCCTCCTACATTTGGTGTGGTTTTCCCCTCCACACCAGAGGGTGACATCTATGCTGTGAAGATACGAGATGTGCAGTACCTGAAACTATGGATACTGGAAGCCTGTGCTAGCATTTCTTCTGCGGTGTTGCTATCAGTGTGTGAAGAGTGGGAGAAGAGGGTTGAATTGAGAATCAAACACAATGGGCAGCACTTTGAAGACATTTTATAAGTGGTCAGAAACTTGTAAATAACTTGTAAATAACTTCATGAATGAAGTTAAGTTAAAATCAAGCACACCATTGTTTTTCTTGTGAAAAAATAAGTTTGATGTGTCACATGACCCTCTTCCATTGAAAAAACTAAAGCTGGATCCAAAATGGCCGACTTCAAAATGGTCACCACCCATCTTGAAAAGTTTCCCCCTCCCATATACTAATGTGCCACAAACAGGAAGTTAATATCACCAACCATTCCCATTTTATTTAGGTGTATCCATACAAATGGCCCACCTTGTAGTATCTGATTAAAAAGTCCTCTAGATTCTCATCAAGCAAGGCCTCAAGGTCAAGCTCTCCAAGTGCCATGTAATGAAACTTCAGGTCAAGTACCTGGGATATGTTGTTAAGGGATCATGCACACAAACGTGTGCGGTCAGTGCCCGTGCTGTGGACCGCAATTTCCACAATGCACGGGCACTAACAGTGGGGCCGCCTCACTAGGATTCACTTGAATGGGGTCCGTGATCCGCATCTGACGGTCCGCAATGCAAAAAAGTAATGCATGCACTACTTTTTTAAGGTGCGGAGGCACTGCCAGAAACACCACAGAAGCACTCTGTAGTGCTTCCGTGGTGTTCTGATCCATGCCTCAGTTCCGCATCTCCGGGATTGCAGACCCATTCAAGTGAATGGGTCCGCGATCCATGATGCGGGGTGCACATGGCTGGTGCCCGTGTACTGCAGTATGCAGGCCGCAATACGGCAACGGCCGTGTGCATGAGCCCTTACTCTGATGGTGCGATGCCTAATCCGGAGAAGATTGCCATTGTTCAGAACTGAAGTTCCCTCACTACAGAGAAGAGAAAGAGTGATAGCCTTTGGGGTTCCTTGCAATAGTGTAATCTGTCACCGATAAGTTTAAAGGGTACCGCATGGCAACATCGTTCATAGTCTGCATGGATAAATACCCCTTAGCACTTCTGAACACAGATGACTAGGAGTCCTGGAACAGAGATACAGTGGGGAAAAAAAGTATTTAGCAAGCCACCAATTGTGCAAGTTTTCCCACTTAAAAAGACGAGAGAGGCCTGTAATTGACATCATAACTATGAGAGACAAAATGAGAAAACAAATCCAGAAAATCACATTATCTGATTTTTAAGGAATTTATTTGCAAATTATGTTGGAAAATAAGTATTTGGTCAATAACAAAAGTTCATCTGAATACTTTGTTATATATCCTTTGTTGGCAATGACAGAGGTCAAACATTTTCTGTAAGTATTCACAAGGTTGGCACACACTGTTGCTGGTATGTTGGCCCATTCCTCCATGTAGATCTCCTCTAGAGCAGTGATGTTTTGGGGCTGTCGCTGGGCAACACGGACTTTCAACTCCCTCCAAAGGTTTTCTATGGGGTTGAGATCTGGAGACTGGCTAGGCTACTCCAGGACCTTGAAATACTTCTTACAAAGCCACTCCTTCGTTGCCCTGGCGGTGTGCTTGGGATCATTGTCATGCTGAAAGACCTAGCCACATTTCATCTTCAAACCCCTTGCTGATGGAAGGAAGTTAGCACTAAAAATCTCACGATACATGGCCCCATTCATTCTTTTATGTACACGGATCAGTCGTCCTGGTCCCTTTGCAGAAAAACAGCCCCAAAGCATGATGTTGCCACCCCCATGCTTCACAGTAGGTATGGTGTTCTTTGGATGCAACTCAGCATTCACTCTCCAAACACGACGAGTTGCGTTTCTACCAAACAGTTCTACTTTGGTTTCATATGACATTCTCCCAATATTCTTCTGGAACATCCAAATGCTCTCTAGAAAACTTCAGACGGGCCTGGATATGTACTGGCTTAAGCAAGGGAACTCGTCTGGCACTGCAGGATTTGAGTCCCTGGCGGCATTTGTTACCTTGGTCCCAGCTTTCTGCAGGTCATTCACTAGGTCTCCCATGTGGTTCTGGGATTTTTGCTCACAGTTCTTGTGATCATTTTGACCCCACAGGGTGATATCTCTCATGGAGCCCCTGATCGAGGGAGATTATCAGTGGTCTTGTATGTCTTCCATTTTCTAATTATTGCTCCCACAGTTGATTTCTTCACATCAAGCTGCTTCCCTATTGCAGATTCAGTCTTCCCAGCCTGGTGCAGGTCTAAAATGTTGTTTCTGGTGTCCTTCGACAGCTCTTTGGTCTTCACCATAGTGGAGTTTGGAGTGTGACTGTTTGAGTTTGTGGACAGGTGTCTTTTATACTGATAACAAGTTCAAACAGGTGCCATTACTACAGGTAATGAGTGGAGGACAGAGGAGCCTCTTAAAGAAGAAGTTACAGGTCTGGGAGAGCCAGAAATCTTGCTTGTTTGTAGGTGACCAAATACTTATTTTCCACCATAACTTGCAAATAAATTCTTTAAAAATCAGACAATGTGATTATCTGGATTTGTTTTCTCATTTTGTCTCTCATAGTTGAGGTCTACTTATGATGTCAATTACAGGCCTCTCTCTAATCTTTTTAAGTCGGAGAACTTTCACAATTAGTGGCTGACTAAATACTTTTTTTTCCCCACTGTAGGCATTTAATTCAAGCATGTTTTTTATTTTTAATTTTTTTTTTATGTGATGTCCATCATCAATCACTGTAACAAGATGGTGGTTGCAGTGCCTGTAAGAGATTTGACAGATAAAGCTACTGCAGCAGTCTTCTGAAAACCCTTATGTTGCCCTATTGTTCCCCTGAGAAGATCTTGGACAGAGGATGAGCATTTAAATCACAGATCTTCAGGGAACTATGTTCTCTCTACAGTTGCCAGAAACTCTGAACAACAGCCTACCCTCCTCAAGGCATAGAGAAGATAAATCAGACACTTATAGTGACACTAAGGACTGTGTCATCCCACAAGAAAGTCGATTGGCCAACCCTACATACTACCAGTTTTAGTATATTTGTATACCTCATATTTTTCCATCAGGGGGAATTATAAGATGATCTAGCCCTTGATGCATCAGTTCCTGATGGGATCAGCTCACTGTCACAGATTGATTGGGTGAACTGAGAGGTGTGGCAGATGCTCATGAGATCAATAAGTCCATATTAAGGAAGCCAAAAAGAAAGAATAAATGAACCATGATCTGCATGTTCAAGATAAATCCTTTAAAATCTGTGATTGTGTCTGGCTCAAGAATAACAACAGGGCAAGCAAACTTGATAGTTAGTTGGAAAAAAAAAATCCCTACACCATCAATGACATATCCTGATACAGGCATGTACAAGATTGTAAAAAAAAAGGCTGGGAATCCCACATAGCTTATTGCAATGGACTCAAGCTGTGCCTTAAAAGGATTTCTCCTGTGGAGTCCACTACAGTTGAGAAGCCACCACAGGTGAAGAAACCTTCTGTTGCTGACCAGCCACTCATATTGCCAGAGTAGCAGCTGCCTAATTCTGGTTCTCTATATTGGCTCTTCGGAATCCTAGTCAATGCAAGACCTAGATAAAATCACAACCAGAGACTTCAGCTAGTCCAGAAAAATAGATGAATCTTGAACTTCCTTCTCAGAAGAATCATTGCAGAGAGAAGTACCAGGGGTATATTACCTGTCAAGTATCTTGAATAAGGCTACTTTTACACTAGTGGCAGCATGGATCTGGCGGGTGAAGGGTCCCGCTGGATCCGTGCTGCCGCAGGTGCACGTGTGGGGCCGGAACAGTGGAGGAGGTGGATGGCTCACACAATGGAAGGGAAGGTAAGTTTCCCCACAACGCCCCCTGCTGGGGGGAGAAGGGAGCTGTGGGAAAAGTGCAAGGTGATGGATCCGTCATGAACTCTATTGAAAGTCAATGGAGGACGGATCCGTTTACTATTGTGTCACACCAAATGGATCCGTCCCCATTGACTTGCATTGGGGGTCATTCCGGATTCGTCTTGGTGCGGATGCCCAGACCGGAGAGCAAACCGCAGCATATTGCGGTTTGCTCTCCGGTCTGGAGACTGAAGAGAACTGAACGAAATGCATATAGCAGCATTCCGTTCTCTTCAGTTCAATTTTGTCCCCTTTGACAATAAATGGGGACAAAACTGAAGTGTTTTATTCCGGTATTGAGCCCCTATGACGGAGCTCAATACCGGAATTTGTAAATGCTAGTGTGAAAGTACCCTAACTGTAGTATACCTCCACCTTAAAGGGAACCTGTCATCACCGAAACACCCCCTGAACTAGAGTAAGCGTTGTATAGTGTAAGTGATGCTGAATCCGAATATGTAAGTTTTATTTTCATACTCGCTTCCATTCCGACGCTGTGCTCCCACAAACTTGCAGTAAAATGCACTCACTGGACTCTTCTTTGAGTTCTCTCCATTATGTGAGTGAGCACCGGAGTCCACTGAGTGCATTTTACTGCAGGTTTGTCAGAGCAAAGAGTCAGAATGGAAGTGAGTATGAAGATAAAACTTACATGTTCGGATTCAGCATCACTTACACTATACACCGCTTACTCTAGTTCAGGGGGTGTTTCGGAGATGACAGGTTCCCTTTAAGGGTGGATATGCTTTGAAACTTGTGCCTTGTTGCTGAACTGAAACATAGAAACTGCTCTACAGGAACTACTGTATGCTGCTAAAACTTGTCCCAAGGTCATTAATTCTATTGTTACCGTTTGCACTTTAAAGGAGTGCAAATTAGCTTCCTTTAAAAAAAAAAAATAAAAGCTTATCCTGTAATGCCCCATGATGTTCTTAATGGAAGCATAGCGATTTTGCCATAGATTGCAATAGTAAACTAGTCCATAATAGCAGGAGCTAATCATCACATGTTCAAACCCCTTTATGGGGTTATAAAAATGAAGTTAACAAAAGTTTGTTTTACAAATAAAAATAGATTAAAAAAAAATATAATTAAAAGTATTAAAACTTCAAATCATCGACCTCTCCCCATTTTACTTATAAAAATAAATTTGTAAAAAATAAAAATCATAGATATCGCCACATCTGTAAACTCCTAAATTAGTCAAATATGAAAGTATTCTGTGCCTTGAACGCTATGACAGAAGAACAATACAGTAGCCTAATTGCATGTTTTGGTTGTTTTAATTGCTAAAAACAAAAATAAAAAGTGATTCAAAAAGTCATACATACCCCCAAATACCCCACTGCAGCCTATATTTTTTCATATGGAGTATTACAGTAAATAGTGTTGTTAGAAAGTACAATTTGTCCTATAAAAAACAAGTCCCCCGTATGGCTATGTGAAAATAAAAGACGAAAACCCCAAAATGGCTGCATTGGGAAGTTGTGTTTAGTATGTTAAGACTAATGGGCTGTTATATATTTCTTGTAGTTCCCTTACTTGGATGGGAGAAGAATATTTTAATATTTACTGTGCAATCAATGCTTACAGTGTCGTACTAAATAGGGACACAAACTACTGGCAAACGGAATGGTAAGTCCATGGGACTTTATTTATATATTTGCAGGAGGATTAAGAGGGGAAAGGCATAATGCAAATGCTCCAGAATTTTTATACAGTAGACTTACTGCACTGCATATAAATAGACAACATACAGCAACACATCCAGCCTATGTTCACATGGAAAAACAGCGTATATTATTTAACAAAGTAACTATTTTTTTGTATTATAGACACAACGGGTGGCTGAGATGACTTCTAGGTACAGAGTCAGGCTAGCCATGTCGTCTTTCCCCAGGGACCTGCCCTCTCAAAGTCACTGCAGGGGCCCTTATAATCAATCATTTTGTAGCGTCTTCCTGCTGTATGAGGGATTAGTATTTATATGTAACTTGAGAGTAGGCCCCCAGAATGAATTTTACTGGTAGGCCTATGCACCCCAGTCCGACACGGCTGGTGGATGGTTTTCAGAATCTTTTTTTTTTATTTACATGTGTTCTACTTCCTGTCTAGAGTCTTTCATTTTCTTTTTTGTCTGGATATTTAGAACCATCAGTCAGACTATGGAGGAGTGACAAGTGGTGAGGGTTAATCTCCCCAGTAGTGTTTCTGGTGAGGAATTCTCATATTATACTAATCAATGCACAGCACCTCTGCATCTTTATTTAGGTATATCAAGAGATCAATAGAGGTGTCATCCTCCTAGTCATTCTAGTCCTCCACATATCATTCTGAAAAAGATTACTTTTCAGATTATCCTTCTCAGTTGATCAGTGTTGTAGACTGATAGTCCATTTAGAACGTTTAGCTCTCCGAGATATCTGCTATAGGAAAAAAAATGGCCTAGGTGTCTAGACCTGCACCAGATTTATCACAGGGGCTCAGGCTAGATGATAAATGTGGTGCAGAGATTAACAGTTTTCTCTTATACTATACCAGTTATTGGTTAGCTTACTTTGAGACAGAATTGTATGCTAGACTTGTGGCGCATCTTAGACCCTGTCTCCTTTCCTGCATAGCTCTTTTTGTCTAAGTCTGCCCCCCTTGTCAAGCATATCAGAAAAACTTTAGAGACCCTAGATGAGCCAAATTGCACCAAACCACCAATTTGCAAATTTTTTTTAGACAGAATTGTGGCACAGACACATAGTAAATTAAATTAGTAAATCTGGGCCAATATTTTATATTTCATTGTTACTGGCAAAGTATTGTCAAAACTAAACAGTCAAAAATTCTAAAAAGAATAGTTTTAATTAATTTCTTTGCTATGGAAGTTCCCCTTTAAACAAACATGGCTGGGGGTGACAGGCCCTCTTTTAACACTACAGTACATATAAATATGATTGCAGTCATTGAATCATATTTACTTACTTTTTCTTTTACATAGGATAAAATCGTATCAACAATTTCATTGGAGACAGGCATCATATATTTTTGATAGACAGAAGAAAATGACGTTTTCTTGAATAGCTGACTTGCCATGATGATAAGTGCTTTGATTGCAGTTGTAATGTAAAAGTCTGTCAAAAGAATAGAAACAATATTTTTTATTGTTTTCAATAAAGATAAATGATATTATTTTAAACAACAATCTATAGTGGCATTTGTGAACCCTTTAGAAAATTCTATATTTCTGCATAAATTTGACCTAAAATTAGATCATACAGTATTTTCACACAAGAACTCAACATACACTCACCGGCCACTTTATTAGGTACACCTGTCCAACTGCTCGTTAACACTTAATTTCTAATCAGCCAATCACATGGCGGCAACTCAGTGCATTTAGGCATGTAGACATGGTCAAGACAATCTCCTGCAGTTCAAACCGAGCATCAGTATGGGGAAGAAAGGTGATTTGAGTGCCTTTGAACGTGGCATGGTTGTTGGTGCCAGAAGGGCTGGTCTGAGTATTTCAGAAACTGCTGATCTACTGGGATTTTCACGCACAACCATCTCTAGGGTTTACAGAGAATGGTCCGAAAAAGAAAAAACATCCAGTGAGCGGCAGTTCTGTGGGCAGAAATGCCTTGTTGATGCCAGAGGTCAGAGGAGAATGGGCAGACTGGTTCGAGCTGATAGAAAGGCAACAGTGACTCAAATTGCCACCCGTTACAACCAAGGTAGGCAGAAGAGCATCTCTGAACGCACAGTACGTCGAACTTTGAGGCAGATGGGCTACAGCAGCAGAAGACCACACCGGGTGCCACTCCTTTCAGCTAAGAACAGGAAACTGAGGCTACAATTTGCACAAGCTCATCGAAAATTGGACAGTAGAAGATTGGAAAAACGTTGCCTGGTCTGATGAGTCTCGATTTCTGCTGCGACATTCGGATGGTAGGGTCAGAATTTGGCGTCAACAACATGAAAGCATGGATCCATCCTGCCTTGTATCAACGGTTCAAGCTGGTGGTGGTGGTGTCATGGTGTGGGGAATATTTTCTTGGCACTCTTTGGGCCCCTTGGTACCAATTGAGCATCGTTGCAACGCCACAGCCTACCTGAGTATTGTTTCTAACCATGTCCATCCCTTTATGACCACAATGTACCCAACATCTGATGGCTACTTTCAGCAGGATAATGCGCCATGTCATAAAGCTGGAATCATCTCAGACTGGTTTCTTGAACATGACAATGAGTTCACTGTACTCAAATGGCCTCCACAGTCACCAGATCTCAATCCAATAGAGCATCTTTGGGATGTGGTGGAACGGGAGATTCGCATCATGGATGTGCAGCCGACAAATCTGCGGCAACTGTGTGATGCCATCATGTCAATATGGACCAAAATCTCTGAGGAATGCTTCCAGCACCTTGTTGAATCTATGCCACGAAGAATTGAGGCAGTTCTGAAGGCAAAAGGGGGTCCAACCCGTTACTAGCATGGTGTACCTAATAAAGTGGCCGGTGAGTGTATATAACAATAACCAAATCAAACAAAGGAATCCAAAATTTTAGACTTGGTTATTTACTTATTAAGGACAATGTAATTTTACATTACATGGACTTAAATTATTCAATTTATAGACCAATGTTAACTTACTAATATATATATCATGTAACATAAAACATACATTAAATACTAAATAAACTGAGAAGGTCAACTCCACATGCCAATAAGTATCTCTTACTTAGCCCCTTAGTGACCAGGCTGTTTTGGGCCATACTACTAAGAGTTTTTTCATCGTCGCCTTCCAAGAGCTATAACTTTTTTATTTTTCCTTCTATGTAGTTGTATGAGGGCTTGTTTTTCGCAGAAAAAGTTATAGTTTTTAATGGTGCCATTTTGGGGTACTAAACTTTATGATTAACTTTTATAATTTTTTTCTAGGAGGGCAAAAAAGCAATACTGCACTGAGGTTTTAACATTATAAATTTTGCGATGTTATTTTTTCGCATAAATGATATATGCTATATCTGTGTCAGTACAACTACCACAATACCAAGTACTGTACATATTTCTTTTTTATTCTATTTTGCCATTTGTGTGCAATAAAACCCATTTTTTTTTTAAAAAGAAGAAAACCTTTTTTACATCGCCTCATCCCAAGGCCCATAACTTTTTTATTTTTCTTTCTACAGAGTTGTCTGGAGGCTTTATTTTTGCAGGATGACATTTTTTTTTCATGATTTACATGATATTTGTGCTGTGCCGGTCGTTATGGACATGGCTCTACCATACATGTATAAATATTAGTGATGATCGAGCACCCTGATGTTCAGGTCCTCGGATGCTCTGGATGAACATGAGGTGGTGCTCGAGTGCTCGGCCGAGCACTCGAGTATAAAAGAAGTCAATGGGAGAAGAGCAGGCACCCCTTACTCGGATGAGGGGAGGGTGTCTGGTCCATAGGGAAATGTCAGAAAATGTTGGAAACACCACAGGAATGGTTAGGGAACAGCATAGGGAGGATGTCTGGATGCATCTTGGACACAGAAGTCGCTGCTATTAATGATTATGGCCAACTATGATGCCACTTTTACGGAATGACAAAAATACCCCCAAAAACCCAAGATTTTAAAGTGTGACGCGCTAATGTCGAGCTGACTGTCCAAAAGAATGATATTCTTCATGTGACATTCCGCTGCATAGCAGACCGTTAAAAATATTTCAATCTGACATGCTAATGTCGAGCTGACCCTCCAAAAGAATGATATTCTTGATGTGACATTCCGCTGCATAGCAGACCGTTAAAAATTTTTAAGTGTGACACACTAATGCCAAGCTGACCGTCCAAAAAAATGATATTCTTGATGTGACATTATGCAGAAGAGCAGACCGATAAAAATATTTAAGTGTGACACGTTAATGCCAAGCTGACATTATGGTTGAGCGCCTGCTGATGAGCTAACAGGCCCAAAAATTATGTTGCAGGCCCAGCTGGTGAGCTGAGTGGCTAACAAATTCAGGTGCAAGCCCAGCTGGTGGACTTCGAGGGCAACCTAATAAGCTGTTTCATATGATGGAGGAAGAGGACGAGAAGAGGAAGGGGTGCTTGATAATATAGTGTATTCAATACACCCTAAAAGCCTGATTTAAGTTTCCTTCATGTTAAGCCGCTTTCCTCTGGTGGAGTACAGAAGTCAGGGGCAATCCAGGCCTTGTTCATTTTGATAAGTGTCAACCTGTCAGCATTGTCAGTTGACAGGCGAATGCGCTTATCAGTAATTATGCCCCCAGCGGCACTAAATACCCGCTCAGACAAAACACTGGCGGCAGGGCATGCCAGAACCTCCAAGGCGTAGAGTGCCAGTTCGTGCCATGTGTCCAGCTTAGACACCCAATAATTATACGGCACAGAGGGATCGCTGAGGACGTTGACACGGTCAGCTGCGTACTCCTTTATCATATTCCAAAACTTTTCCCTCCTTTTCACATTAGGCCGCTCATCAGGGTGAGGCTGCTCGTGGGGTGTCATAAAACTGTCCCAGGTTTTGGAGAGTGTCGTCTTGCCTTTGTTGGAACTGCTGTGTTCCCTTCTTGGGTGACCAAGGAACTACATACTCTGCTGCCAGCGTTGTCAGATGGAAATTTGTGGAGCAATTTTTCGACAAGGGCCTTCTGGTATTGCAACATTTTACTTGTCCTCTCCACCACAGGAATGAGAGATGGAAAGTTCTCTTCGTAGCGGGGGTTGAGAAGGGTGAACAACCAGTAATCCGTGTTGCCTAATATATGCGTATAACACGCGGTTCACGGGAAAGGCAGCCTAGTGTGAAGTCAGCCATGTGTGCCAGTGTCCCAACAGACAAGGATTCGCTCTCCCCACCAGGAGCATGACTCTCAATATCCTCCTCTTCCTCCTCTTCAGCCCATCCACGCCGAAGAGATGGTGTAAACGTGGTATGCCTACCCTGTGTAGCGGTGACAACCGTCTCCTCCTCCTCCAATTGGCCCTGAGAAGAAGAATTGAGGGTGGTCTGGCTATCACCCTGTGTAGAGTCTTCCCCCATTTCCACCTCTTCCACATGTAGAGCATCGGGATTTATTGTGAGCAGCGAGCTTTTTAGTATACACAGATGTGGGATGGTTACACTGACAAGGGCATTATCGCCGCTCACCATCCGTGTAGATTCTTCAAAGTTGCGTAACACCTCACAGATGTCAGACATCAATACCCACTGGGCGCACAGGCGACGCACCTTCACCAGTAGCTGAGACAAATTGGGGTAAGTTTTCAGAAGCCGCTAAACAACTAAGCTGAATACATGGGCCAGGCATGGTATGTGTGGGAGATTGGCCAACTCCAAAGCAGCTACCAAGTTGTGGCCGTTATCGGATATAACCATGCCTGGCTGTAGGTTGACTAGCGAGAGCCACAGCTCAGCCTGTTCCCTTATGCCACGCCATAGCTCTGCGGCGGTGTGCTGTTTGTCACCCAGGCAAATAAGTTTCAGCACGGGCTGTTGCCGCTTACCGACTGCTGTGCTACACTGCTTTCAACTACTGACAGGAGTTTGAGTGGTGCTGCAAGATTGCAATTCTGCATGAGAAGAAGTGGAGGAGGAGGTGGAGGAAGAGAAGGAGGGGTTGCAGCCGCTACTATAGGTGGCAGCGGAAATCCGGATGGAAGTAGGGCCCTCAATCCTCGGCGTGGGTAGCACCTGGGCCATCCCAGGGACGACTCGCTCCCAGCCTCCACAACGTTCACCCAGTGGGCCGTCAGGGAAATGTAGCATCCCTGGCCACAAGCGCTTGTCCATATGTCAGTAGTTAAGTAGACCTTGCCAGTAACTGGGTTGGTCAGGGCCCGGGTTATGTTTCTGGACACATGCTGGTGTAAGGCAGGGACGGCACACCAGAAAAAATAGTGGCGGCTGGGGACTGCATGACGAGGGACATCCGCCGCCATCAGGCTGCGAAAGGCCTCGGTGTCCACCAGCCTAAGCGGCAACATTTCCAGGGCCGGCAACTTGGAAAGTTGCGCGTTTAGAGCTATGGCCTGTGGGTGGGTGGCAGGGTATTTGCGCTTGCGTTCAAATGGCTGCGGCAAGGACATTCGAACGCTGTGCTGGGACATTGAAATGGATGTGCTGGCTGATGTTTCCTGCGATGGTCCAGGTGCAGGGCGGGAGGCATCTGGGCCTGCGTCTTGGACAGCACGTAACAGAGGGGAAGAGGAGGTAGTGGTGTGACCTGCAGACACAGATCGTGGACCCAGGCGTTCAGCCCACCTTTTAGGGTGCTTTGCTGACATGTGTCGGATCATGCTGGTGGTGGTCAGGTTGCTGGTGTTTACGCCCCTGCTCATCTTGGTATGGCATAGGTTACAAATTACAATCCGTTTATCGTCAGCACTTTCCTCAAAAAAACTGCCAGACTGCGGAACACCTGACCCTTGGCAAGGGAGCTGGCCGCAAGGGGCTGCTCTGGGGAGCAGTTGCGGACCTGGTTGTCGTGGACTGCCTTCTCCCTTTTTCCACCCCACTGCCTCTTCCAGCCTGTTGAGCTGCTGTGGATCCCTCCCCCTCTGTACTGCTGTCCTCGCTCGGCTTGCCACCTTCCCAGGTTGGGTCAGCTATTTCGTCGTCCACCACCTCCTCTTCCCCATCCTCACTCTGCTCCTCCTCCTGACATGGTGAACTAACAAGATCCTGACTTAATTACGTCTCATCCTCATCCACAACCTCTTGAGACACTAATTGCCGTTGACTTATTGGCAACTGTGTCTCATCATCATCCACCTCGGGAAAAAAAAAATGTCGTTCCCCACCATCATCGTCTTCAGACTGTGTTTGCTCAATAGGTTGGGAATCAGGGCACAATATCTCCTCATGTCCCACCTCAAGCGGCCTTGGCGAGAGGCCCAAGCCAAGGGACGGTGATGAAAAAAGCTCCTGGGATTATCCCAATGTGGGATCTTTTCTTTGCCCAGACTCTGCATGGTGGGTGGAAGGAGGATCAGTTTGAGGATGCAGTTGCCCAGACTCTTGACTACTGAGACTGGACTTTGTGGAAGAGAGGGTGGTGCCGAACCGAATGAAAGCATTATCAGCTGAAATCCAACCGACTACCTGATCGCACTGTTGTTGCGCCGCCCTGCAAACTGTAACATGAAGCTTGGAGTTTTGGATTACTTTTCTTCTTGGGCTCTGCCAGCAGGCACAGTTTCACTGCGCCCAGAGGCATGGCCTCTGCGTTCACCTTCAGTAGCACGCCCACTTCCACATCCCTTAGTGCTCGCCTTGCGAATATTGTATAGTATATATGCAACTTGGTCACAACTAAAGTACTGCAGATTTTTATTAACTGTATGATCAGAAAAATTTAAAATAATGTCCAATATTCTGAATGCGCTAATATTATAGAGCCACAGCAAATGAGGAACTGCAGCCTAAATTAACGGTATTAAATACGGATGTCAGCTACAGAGACTTTTGAACGGTTGTAATACACTGTGCACCTAGCGTTACTGACAGGGCACACCTGGGTTTTTTTTTTTTACACCCACAAAAATAAAAAAAAGACGTATTTCACAAGGGACTTTGGTCTTTTTTGAACAGCGAAATTCGTTCTACCTACCCAAATCCTATCCTTATTGTTTAATTCCCTCCTTGGGAAAATTGAACCGCAGCAGCAAATGAGGAACTGCGGCCTAAATTACCGGTATTAAATACGGAGGTCAGCTACAGAGACTTTTGAATGGTTGTAATACCCTGTGCACCTAGCATTACTGATAGGGCACACCTTGGGTTTTTTTGACACCCAAAAAACGAAAAAAAAAACGTATTTCCCAATAGACATTTGAACAATGATAGTAACCCTGCCTATAGAAATTCTATCAATACGCAAATGTTATACAGCAAGACGCAAAAGAATTACTGCGGGCTTAACAGCAGAAATTATAGCAAAGTATGCCAGGTATATAGTATACAGAAAGTGTCGTACAGCATGCAGCAGCAGCAGCACACGTGCCATTAATGGCAGGCCACCTAGTGTTATGTTCACCACCTTTAAAGTCCTCAAATATCAGTAAATAAAGGTTTGTGACAGACATAATAGCCCTTACAAGGGCTTTTGGGTCTTTTTTGAGTGATTTCTATCCCTGTCTAGCGTGCTTCTCTCCCTACAGTGTATGTCCCTCCATGCTGCAGCAGCGCTTGTGGCGTTAATGGCAGGCCGCCTAGCGCTATTTTCAACACCTTCAAAGTGCTAAAATATAAAAAATAGTTTGTGCCACATTACACTGAATGCCATACCTCCACGCACGCTAATTGGCTAATTAGCCCGAGGGGACTCAAGGATGGCGCTCGAGCACACGCGGTAATCGGCCGAATACCGCCATGTTCGGCCGAATAATGTATTCAATCAAACATGTTCGCTCAACACTAATAAATATACATTTTCAATGGGAAAAAAGTGTATTGTTTGATTGGACTTAATAGTGCCACATGAGGACTATATCAGACAATCTTTTGAATGCTTCTAATATACAATGCACTATCCCTATAGTGCATTGCATTTTAATGTCAGTGCTAGCCCCTGCTCTTCACTGCATGAGGAACCTGTGCAGCTCTTAGACCGGGCTGCCGTCAAGGGACAGTGGCCCAGCCTAAGGCCCCTTAGTGACCAACGTCACTAATTATTATGGGTGATCATCAAGGGATTAAGTCCACTGTGAAGAAAAGGAACAAGTTTACGCA
Source organism: Rhinella marina (assembly GCA_900303285.1). Lineage (NCBI taxonomy): Eukaryota > Metazoa > Chordata > Amphibia > Anura > Bufonidae > Rhinella > Rhinella marina. The sequence continues at coordinate 52,432 of ONZH01006604.1, read as the reverse complement.
AGTGATGTATATATCTGCTATTGACATATGGTTCAGGTAAAACCAGTTTTGGCACATTAATCTTTATTCCTCCAAAAATACAATAATTATGCCTTGGAACACTGCCAGAAAGTCTACTCCCAATACATATTTCAACATATGTCAAAGTAGGCAAACTTCAAACTATGGTGGTCATTTACTATACTGAAATATGCCTAAATTAGGTGTATTTTCAAGCCAGTTCTAAAATTGTGGGTGTGGTAAGGGGGTGGACAGGCAGGCTGTTCTTATTGATCATTTTCTACGCCTCTTTTAGGTGTAGAAATGGTCTAATTGTAAGTCATCTCGGAAGTTGTCTTACATTTAGAACTGGTGCTGGGTGCACCGAAGTTATGGAGAGCCCTGCGCCTCTTCTTAAGTTCTGTGGATCCACTGCCACAATAGGGTCTTTATTAAGACCAGTCTCTAAAACGTCAGTCTTAATAAATGTGCGCCTATTTTTTTTGCAGTAAATAGAAAGTTCAACACCTAAGGATAGCGATGAGAGAATTTCTTGAAATTCTATTCTAATTCTATTCAGCTGTTTGATTTGGGCAATTTGATTTGGGTCCAAATAAATTTGACCCAAATCATGAGTGCTCTAATTACCATGAATAGTTGTAGACGAGATCTCCTAGGACTTTATGCAGCTTATCTCAAGGTATTTAACGCAAAGCGAGCACTGTTACATGAAAGTGACATATATGGCTATGGGTAAACACATTGGCTGCTGGTGGCAACAAACAGCCTCTAGAAAAACAAACTGCACTGTAGAATTATTTATATTTTAAAAAATGGTTCATTTTTGGAAGAAAATGCCTACTGGGCATATAAACCTCATTGGCGGTTCCCCTGCTCACCTCTATTATTCAAAGCCACTAAGTAATAGCTGTTCACATTGTGGTAGACTCAGATTGCCCATATATTACAGTACATGGCCACTACTTTGTTTGAATGTCTTGCATGTAATTCTAGTGGCCAGTAAACTAATTGAAATCTCGGCGGTTTTCTTTAGTAAAGCGGATAAAAGACAAATGGAAACCACAAGGTTTGCAGGTTCTTAAGAGTTAATGGAGAATCCTTCAGTCCCCTGATTCTTATATTAAAGAATTTCAGCAACTACCAATAGCTTCATACTTAAAGGCTATGTACACCTTTGGGGGTATTTTTTATTATTGCATTATACTTATTTTGACCTAAAAATCACTTTTTTAATTGGTCTTTATAAGGTCAAAGAGAAGAGATAAGCTGTCCGTCTGCTCCTCAGATGACAGAATTGAGAAAACATCCACAGGCAGCTAGTACAGTTTCTCTGCTTTGTACACAAAAAAGGATTCCATATTGTTAATAAACACTCATTAAAGCTCAATCATTACCTCACTGATAAGAATGTGACTTAAATAAGTGTTTATGACCTCTCAGTTGTTTACAGATAAGGGTAATTTGAAGACCAGCACAAAGTGAAAGTACCAGTCACCCAGCTAGACAAACAGTTAACCCTTTGTGACTGAATAGCTCAATATTTTTAATAAATACCAATTGAAAATATGATCTTTAGCCAAAAATAAGTTAAATGCAATCATAAAAAGAATTGACTCCAAAGGTGTACATAGGTAAACACTGATTTCACAGCACAAAAAGGTAGTAGCTTGGTATATTAACAAAAAAGACAGGCAGAAATTATTAATACCATTTAAAAAGCATATAGAATGCAAAAAGACCAACACCAACATCTAATAAAGTCTACAGATCCAACATGAATATAAGTATTTAATACCAGCAACAAGTTACCCCTTAAAATCACAATTATGCAAAATGGTCTTATTTCCCCATACCATAAGAAATTGTGCAATATAAGAAATAAGTGAATAGGTGTGCCCTCAAACATAATGCAGCATCAATAAAGATAATAATAATAATAATAATAATAATAATAATAATAATAATAATAATAAAAGTCATTCAATGAAAAGATGTATATTACCAAAGGAAGAGTTGAAGGTTTTCTCTGCAGGCTACCATATATGATAAGGTAGCACAATTTAAGGAGTAGCAAACTGAATCTTAGCTCCAGATGAAGGAAAGTCTAAGGCTTTTTCTAGAGCAAATACATAACAGAAACCACAAACTACCGTACATTTAAATTGTCCCACCAATGCAGCAGTGATCCACTTTCCTCCACTAGATAAAAGAATAAGGCTGTTTTGCTCTCCACCAGTGATCTGACACTTGCAAACTGGAAGAAATTTAAATTCAGGTGTGTGACACCAGTGACATAATGTATAATCTCCCCAAGCTCAATTGGCTATTATGCAGTATCGATGTGTACATATGATCACATCAGAAGTAGCACTGGATTACAGCCAATTCAGCTTGGAGGGATTCCATGCCTTTTTACTGGTAGAGTACAAGGCAGTTTTAATGTTTTAACTGAGGCTTGTCAGGTGAAGGAACAGGTCTCTTTTCAACACACACCTTTACCATCCCAATAGATTTCAATTGGGTTTCCAGACACATAGAATAGGGCATACATAATAAAAAAAGACACAGAGTAGACACGAGACCAGTGTTACAGACAATGGTTGTAGAACCATTGTTTCAACTAACCGGTTTAATGTATGGCTAGACCTGAGGGCGTTATTCTAGTGGTCCCCTGGAATTTACCCTTAATATACCGTACAGGGATCCGGACTTCTCTGAAGGAGAGCCATCAAGCCGCTACCTCATGGAATAGTCCTATTGTAGTTGGCAGCTCACACAACAGGTCAGAATCACCAGTGCAAGGAACTGCAAGATCACAGACAGAACCAGACTGAGGACAAATGGGCAAAGAACATTCAAAACCCACAGAACAGACTTCATGACACCATTCAGACATAGCAGGTATACTGTATACCGTTAGCAGAAATTTAGCAAGATCGAAAAGGCACAGAAATATAGGACACAGTTTAGACATAGCAGATCCAGAAGCAGATACTTTGCATGTCAGAACAGAAAAAAAAACCTAAAAATTATGATATAGTGGCAAACAGAACTAAGACAGAATTCAGACCATGCACAGAACATACTTCACAGAATCCAGACCCAGACAGAACCTGCAGAGATTCGTCAGTATCAGAGATTGCACAGCCATGAACAGGACACAAACTCAGAAACTATATAGCAGACAAACGCATTAGTAAAACAGTAGACACAAGACCAGGAAACTCACACAATACTGAACAGAGGACATACAAGCACACTGGCACTAATTAATAACCACAAGGACAGGACTCATGGAACAGTGGTAACATGAACAGCAATAGAAACAATGGCCCAAATTCAAACTCACAGGAAGCAGCAGACACCTGAGCGCACAGTACAATGGCACTAGTGAAACACCATATAACAACAGTTGAACTTTGCTAGTACAGAAAGTCAAAATGTTTTGTATATATATCAGGGAACAGACGTACAGAAATCCTGCTTGTCCTCCCTGGTATTGACGTGACTTCCTGGTTTGGTGATATTGCTCTTATTGTGTTTTCTGTCTTTGTTTATTGTTTTTTCCCGTTGTTCCCCTCCCTGTACGCCCCAGCACGTACCTAGGCTAGGGACTGCCTGCCATTTGTGCGCCATCGCTTAGAACGGGACGTGCAAGTAGGCAGGTCAGTGGTGGGGTTCAGTTCAGGGCTGCACTTATCCCTGAACTGTGACAATTAGACTATATAATAGTCAACCTAGAAACATCCAAGAGCAAACAATGATCCTTTCTCAACAAAAGGTAAACATGTTCTCTTAAAATACAGTAAGTTGCAAATTTAATGTAACTAATGACCAGAACTTAGACTGTTCTTCAAACTCCTCTTACAGGATGTTTATACTTTATCTGTTATCATGAAATGACTCATTATGAAGCATATGGTGCATTATATGGCATACTCTAATAGAATAACCAAATCAGGTAAAAAAATAAGCAAATAAGCAAATCAGGTAATCAGTAACCAAATACCATCACATTGGTATCATTCAGTGGTGTGATCATGCACCAACTGTTCTCTGCATTGTTCAAATCTGTGTGTGTGTATATATATATATATATATATATATATATATATATATATATGCATATTGCCATTGCACTGCTCCATCATAATAGGAGCAGAACAATTAAGCTCTTGAAAATATCAATTCCACTACATGATACATACAAACAGCCCCCACCAGATGGACCCTTTTGACTATAATAGTGTCTATCAGGACCTGACATTTTTCTATTTTGCTGGCTACAAATCTAAACAATAGACACAGAAGACATTCAGCTATAGAGGAAGAAACATGCTTTTTAACTGGAATAGGCCACAAAAATCTCTTGTTTGACATGAGATAATGAAGCTTTAGAAGATTTTCTACCGTTCTTAACACCCAAGAAATAGATTTTCATGCTTTCTGATGACTGTAGTTATAAAAATGTACAATAGCTAGTAAGAAAGAGGAGAAGAAGAAGCCTATATGGATATATATATATATATATATATATATATATATATATATATATATATATAAAACTCCTGCAAAAATATACACATTGTTATGAACACTTCCTACTTTCAAAGTCACCAGAATGTAGCTAATAAAGCAAGTCATGAACATTGATAATATGATTTTATTAAATATAACAAGTATATAAAAAAGTAAAAAGATATGATGTCCTTATTTTGGCAAATTAGGAAAAACAAATAAAAAAACTTCAATTTAAGTATATACTACAGATGAGCGACTTCAAAGATTCGCTTCAGCAAATATTCAGCAAATTTTAAAAAAAGAATTGCCTCAAATGGCAGAGCACACCTGCAAAGTTTTGAAGATGGCATCCCACGTTCAATAATTATGATTAATACTACTAGCCCTGCACTAACACTGCCCTAGCCCTTATATCTGTCTGTAATGGTGCCCAGAACAGAACACAGTTCTCTCTCTTTCACAAGCTCCTGCTCATCTCATCAGGTGCAGCACAAGTGATGTAAATCGTTTACTCAGCCTATGGGCCAATCAGAGCAAGCCTTCCCACCAGGTCTGGTGACCGGGTTCTTCCCAGGCTTTTTGCCATTCTAACCCATCCACTGCGAACATTCCCGCACAAAAAACGAACATACATTAAAAGTACAGTACTTAACTGAATACGTACGCATTAGCGTACAAATTATCAGAAGCATACGTAACATTAGCATACAAAGATTTAAGAAGATTTGTACGAAGCGAATCTAAAAGGATTCTGATTTGCTTTGGCTTAGGAAATAATGAAGGTTCATAATGAATACACAAAGCGGCACTATTCGCTCATCTCTAGTATATACGAAGAATCGAAAATTGATGTAATTTATGTCATAACATTATCTGACAGGTACACATCAGATGGGAAGTCAGTTTCAGCAAAAAGCAATCAGAGCCTTGATCGGGAAAGCATTTCTATGCAAAGTGTAATTTCATTCTTTTGTAGACAACTGCTTAACTAAAAAGATCCAGCTTTTATTCCATTTTAACCAAAGAGCTTCCCTAGTGGAATGTAGTCAGTTTATGCAATAAGGGTCACTGTGCATATCTTTGTAATCTGTTATTATTTTGGACCTTGGAGTGGCCAATTTCCAGATCTGCAATAAATCAGAATCCCAAGATAACCTTGACAGATTATAATTAACTCTCTTGCACAAACATTTCATTTTCAGGTCAAATAAGTGGGTCAATACGTTGTATACATATTTCTGACATGTTTTCTTCATTCAGTCTAACAGATACAATGGGCAAAGTCTTCCACAAACATTTCATACAAGTCTCTTTGTTCATTCCATGTTGCAGATGTTGTTTACTGGGTAAACAAAAAAAAGGCGCACAATAGGGTGAAAACGTACTAATAAAATAGAGAATGAACTTCAAATGGAGGCTCACCTTGAAAGGTTGTGCTGACGATAGGCACACCACTAGTGTAGCCATTAGGATAAATAATGTTTCCAAAAAAGGGCGGTATGCAGCCACGGATGTGAATCTTCTCACTGGGGGCTCCCACGGAAGGTTTATACATACAAACAAGACAGCTACAATCAACCCTCGATGCAAGAAACCAACCAAAATGTGTGTTACAGCAGAAGAAAATCTTCACAGTTTTATTTGTAGAGATGCGATGCGTTTCGGGGATACACTTCCCCTTCATCAGGTAAAACACTGCTTAACAAAACACCATACATGTATATATATGTGTAGATATATACAGTACAGACCAAAAGTTTGGACACACCTACTCATTCAAAGAGTTTTCTGTATTTTCATGACTATGAAAATTGTAGATTCACACTGAAGGCATCAAAACTATGAATTAACGCATGTGGAATTATATACTTAACAAAAAAGTGTGAAACAACTGTAAATATGTCTTATATTCTAGGTTCTTCAAAGTAGCCACCTTTTGCTTTGATTACTGCTTTGCACACTCTTGGCACTCTCTTGATGAGCTTCAAGAGGTAGTCACCTGAAATGGTCTTCACTTTATAGGTGTGCCCTGTCAGGTTTAATAAGTGGGATTTCTTGCCTTATAAATGGGGTTGGGACCATGAGTTGTGTTGGGCAGAAGTCAGGTGGATACACAGCTGATAGTCCTACTGAATAGACTATTAGAATTTGTATTATGGCAAGAAAAAAGCAGCTAAGAAAAACGAGTGGCCATCATTAGTTTAAGAAATGAAGGTCAGTCAGTACGAAAAATTGGGAAAACTTTGAAAGTGTCCCCAAGTGCAGTTGCAAAAACCATCAAGCGCTACAAAGAAACTGGCTGACATGAGGACCGCCCCAGGAAAGGAAGTCCAAGAGTCACCTCTGCTGCGGAGGATAAGTTCATCCGAGTCACTAGCCTCAGAAATCGCAGGTTAACAGCAGCTCAGATTAGAGACCAGGTCAATGCCACACAGAGTTCTAGCAGCAGACACATCTCTACAACAACTGTTAAGAGGAGACTATGTGCAGCAGGCCTTCATGGTAAAATAGCTGCTAGGAAACCACTGCTAAGGACAGGCAACAAGCAGAAGAGACTTGTTTGGGCTAAAGAATAGAGATGAGCGAGTAGTGTTCGATCGAGCTGGTATTCGATCGAATACTACGATATTCGGCGTGCTCGATTTCTTTCGAGTATAACGGCGATGGCGCACTTAGAATTCGTTTCCCCTCCCACCTTCCCTGGCGCTCTTTTTCCACCAATCACCATGCAGGGGGGGTATGACAGGCACGCTGAGCACGCTGGCAGCGCGAAAACGGCGTCTACATGCATTGGCTGGAAAAACCATGTGACCTCGAATATTAAAAACTCAGCTCTTCCTGCTCGTTCGCATATGCTGCGTGAACTTAGTCAGGGACAGAGGCTGGAGAAGGGAGAGACAGGTTTTAGCTGTTGGACAGGCAGGAGCGTGATTAAAAGCCCTTATCAGGGCTACTATAGTGCAGTACAGTGATAGCTTTACTACAATATACACTTTACAGAGAACGGCTGCCGTATTCAGGGATAGCTGCTGGAGTAGGAACAGAGAGAGGCATTAGTGGTGTATTAGGTGCTCTGCTACATACCAAACTATATTTGGCACTACTGCTGTGTACCTTGAACTATAAAATATATAGGCCTTATAATTGGCAACTGTACAGTGCGTTCTCTTGCAAACTAATTTAAATACCTGGTGTTCATACACACCGTCTGATCACTTAGTACACGGCTGTGTACCTTGAAATATACAATATATAGGCCTTATAATTGGCAACTGTACTGTGCGTTCTCTTGCAAAGTAATTTCTCATACCTGGTGTTCATACACACCGTCTGATCACTTAGTACACGGCTGTGTACCTTGAAATATACAATATATAGGCCTTATAATTGGCAACTGTACTGTGCGTTCTCTTGCAAAGTAATTTCTCAAACCTGGTGTTCATACACACCGTCTGATCACTTAGTACACGGCTGTGTACCTTGAAATATACAATATATAGGCCTTATAATTGGCAACTGTACTGTGCGTTCTCTTGCAAAGTAATTTCTCATACCTGGTGTTCATACACACCGTCTGATCACTTAGTACACGGCTGTGTACCTTGAAATATACAATATATAGGCCTTATAATTGGCAACTGTACTGTGCGTTCTCTTGCAAAGTAATTTCTCAAACCTGGTGTTCATACACACCGTCTGATCACTTAGTACACGGCTGTGTACCTTGAAATATACAATATATAGGCCTTATAATTGGCAACTGTACTGTGCGTTCTCTTGCAAAGTAATTTCTCATACCTGGTGTTCATACACACCGTCTGATCACTTAGTACACGGCTGTGTACCTTGAAATATACAATATATAGGCATTATAATTGGCAACTGTACTGTGCGTTCTCTTGCAAAGTAATTTCTCAAACCTGGTGTTCATACACACCGTCTGATCACTTAGTACACGGCTGTGTACCTTGAAATATACAATATATAGGCCTTATAAGTGGCAACTGTACTGTGCGTTCTCTGCAAAGTAATTTCTCATACCTGGTGTTCATACACACCGTCTGATCACTTAGTACACGGCTGTGTACCTTGAAATATACAATATATAGGCCTTATAATTGGCAACTGTACTGTGCGTTCTCTTGCAAAGTAATTTCTCATACCTGGTGTTCATACACACCGTCTGATCACTTAGTACACGGCTGTGTACCTTGAAATATACAATATATAGGCATTATAATTGGCAACTGTACTGTGCGTTCTCTTGCAAAGTAATTTCTCATACCTGGTGTTCATACACACCGTCTGATCACTTAGTACACGGCTGTGTACCTTGAAATATACAATATATAGGCCTTATAATTGGCAACTGTACTGTGCGTTCTCTTGCAAAGTAATTTCTCATACCTGGTGTTCATACACACCGTCTGATCACTTAGTACACGGCTGTGTACCTTGAAATATACAATATATAGGCATTATAATTGGCAACTGTACTGTGCGTTCTCTTGCAAAGTAATTTCTCATACCTGGTGTTCATACACACCGTCTGATCACTTAGTACACGGCTGTGTACCTTGAAATATACAATATAGGCCTTATAATTGGAAACTGTACTGTGCGTTCTCTTGCAAAGTAATTTCTCATACCTGGTGTTCATACACACCGTCTGATCACTTAGTACACGGCTGTGTACCTTCAAATATACAATATATAGGCCTTATAATTGGCAACTGTACTGTGCGTTCTCTTGCAAAGTAATTTCTCATACCTGGTGTTCATACACACCGTCTGATCACTTAGTACACGGCTGTGTACCTTGAAATATACAATATATAGGCCTTATAATTGGCAACTGTACTGTGCGTTCTCTTGCAAAGTAATTTCTCATACCTGGTGTTCATACACACCGTCTGATCACTTAGTACACGGCTGTGTACCTTGAAATATACAATATATAGGCCTTATAATTGGCAACTGTACTGTGCGTTCTCTTGCAAAGTAATTTCTCATACCTGGTGTTCATACACACCGTCTGATCACTTAGTACACGGCTGTGTACCTTGAAATATACAATATATAGGCATTATAATTGGCAACTGTACTGTGCGTTCTCTTGCAAAGTAATTTCTCAAACCTGGTGTTCATACACACCGTCTGATCACTTAGTACACGGCTGTGTACCTTGAAATATACAATATATAGGCCTTATAATTGGCAACTGTACTGTGCGTTCTCTTGCAAAGTAATTTCTCATACCTGGTGTTCATACACACCGTCTGATCACTTAGTACACGGCTGTGTACCTTGAAATATACAATATATAGGCCTTATAATTGGCAACTGTACTGTGCGTTCTCTTGCAAAGTAATTTCTCATACCTGGTGTTCATACACACCGTCTGATCACTTAGTACACGGCTGTGTACCTTCAAATATACAATATATAGGCATTATAATTGGCAACTGTACTGTGCGTTCTCTTGCAAAGTAATTTCTCATACCTGGTGTTCATACACACCGTCTGATCACTTAGTACACGGCTGTGTACCTTGAAATATACAATATATAGGCATTATAATTGGCAACTGTACTGTGCGTTCTCTTGCAAAGTAATTTCTCAAACCTGGTGTTCATACACACCGTCTGATCACTTAGTACACAGCTGTGTACCTTGAAATATACAATATATAGGCCTTATAATTGGCAACTGTACTGTGCGTTCTCTTGCAAAGTAATTTCTCATACCTGGTGTTCATACACACCGTCTGATCACTTAGTACACGGCTGTGTACCTTCAAATATACAATATATAGGCCTTATAATTGGCAACTGTACTGTGCGTTCTCTTGCAAACTAATTTCACGGCTGTGAAGGCAAAATATTGTAACCAAAAAAAAATAAAATGCGGAGGGGGGCTAGCGGAATAGGACGTGGACGAGGACGGGGGCGCGGAAATGCTGTTGGGGGCCTTGTTGAAGCCAGTAGGGATACAATGCGTGCTGGTGAGGGTCAGCCAGGATCCCGCTCATCCAGAATCCCTGCCTTTATGGGACAGTTAAGCAGGGGGCGGGTTACACCGCTGTTGAGGCCTGAGCAGGTTGAACAGGTGGTGCAATGGATAGCCGATAGCGCTTCCACACAGTTGTCCACCAGCCAGTCATCCACACAGTCTCACTCTGACCCTCCTTCCTCCACACCTGGCCAACAGAGTCATCCCACCATTGACCCCTCCCAGGAGCTCTTTTCGGGTCCTTTTTCAGATGTGCCGGAAGAATCCCAGGAGCTAGCAGAGGAATTTGTTTGTAGTGATGCCCAAATACTTGAGTTTTCGCCATCTCCTGCTGATGTGGACCCTGAGCCAGCATCTGTTATCATGAGCGATGATGATGATGAGACGCAGTTGCCATCAAGGGAGGCTGTTGGAATGTCCAGTGGGCAGGAGGAGGAGCAGAGTGAGGAAGAGGAGGTGGTGGATGACGAAATGACCGACCCCACTTGGCCAGGGGTGATGTCCAGCGAGGAAAGCAGTGGAGAGGTGGTGGTCTGCGCAGCACCGAAAAAGGCAGCAAGAGGCAGAGGGATATCCACAGGCAGAGGGATGTCCACAGGCAGAGGGATGTCCACAGGCAGAGGACAGTCCAGACAGAGAAGTGAGGCCACAGCCAGCAGGGCCGAAGCTGTTCCCGGCAGCGGGCAGTCGTGCGAAGCTCCCCCATCGAGGCCTCGTACTTCTGTGGTGTGGAGATATTTTAATGTTTGTGCGGATGACAAACTGAGCGCGGTTTGCACACTCTGCCACTCAAAACTGAGTAGGGGCTCTGAGAAGAGCAATATGACCACCTCAGGCATGCGGCGTCACTTGGAATTCAAGCACTGGGCTGAGTGGGAGAGAGCAAACGCAATACAACCTGCGCCCGGTCTTGCTGCCACTGCGTCTTCCCCTTTGTTGTGTGCTGCCACTGCGGTGCAGACCTCCAGCCAGGACACCTCCACATCTGCCTCTGCCTCGGCTACTTTGGGGCCTTCTCCTTCAGCCTCCCCTTCCCCCGCCCCTTCCCCCGCCTCTTCGCCTGCACCTTCACACTCCTCGTCCCAACAACTGTCCATCTCGCAGGCGTTCGACCGCAGGCGGAAGTACGCCTCGAATCACCCCCAAGCCCAAGCCTTAAACTGCCACATCTCCAAACTGCTGGCCCTGGAGATGTTGCCGTTTAGGCTTGTGGAGACGCAGGCCTTCCGCGACCTGATGGCGGCTGCCGCACCTCGCTATTCCGTCCCCAGCCGCCACTACTTTTCCCGGAGTGCCGTCCCCGCCCTGCACCAGCACGTGTCGCGTAACATCAGGCGGGCCCTGAGGTACGCAGTCAGCGCAAAGGTCCACTTGACCACCGACTCGTGGACAAGCGCTTGCGGCCAGGGACGATACATCTCTTTGACGGCACACTGGGTGAATGTAGTGGAAGCGGGGACGGGGTCGCAAACAGAGACGGCCTACCTACCACCCCCGCCCAAGATTGCCAGCATGGGTTCTGATAAACCCCCCTCCTCCTCCTCCTTCTGTGCCTTAACATCGCCCTCAGCCGCTAGCTGGAAGCGTTGCAGCACTGGCGCGGGGAGACGTCAGCAGGCGGTGCTTAAGCTCATCAGCTTGGGCGACAGGAAGCACAGCGCCCCAGAGGTGAGGGACGCCATATTGCAGCAGACGGAGATGTGGCTGTCGCCGCTGCAGCTAGGACCAGGCATGGTCGTGTGCGATAACGGCCGTAACCTGGTGGCGGCTCTGGAGCTTGCCGAACTCAATCACGTACCATGCCTGGCCCACGTTTTTAATCTGGTAGTCCAAAAATTTCTAAAGACTTACCCCAACCTGGCAGAGCTACTGGTGAAAGTGCGGCGCTTGTGCGCTCACTTTCGGAAGTCAACTGTAGCTGCTGCTAGCTTAAAAAAACTCCAGCAACGCCTCCATTTGCCTGAACATCGGCTGTTGTGCGACCTGCCGACTCGCTGGAATTCCACCTATACCATGTTGGCCAGGGTGTGTGAGCAGCAGAGAGCATTGATGGAGTACCAGATTATGAATCCACGCGTGCCTCCAACTCAGCTCCCTCAGTTTGCCAACCACGAGTGGCCATGGATGGCAGACATATGCGATGTACTGCGTATCTTTGAGGAGTCCACCAAGAAGGTCAGCAGCGAGGACGCTATAGTGAGCGTAACCATCCCGCTCCTATGCGTCCTTAAAGAATCCCTCATCGCAATAAGGGAGAACGCATTGCACGCAGAGGAGACGGGGGTAGGAGGAGACGCAACGGAGCTACACAGTCAGACCACACTTTTGTCTGCTTCACGGTGGCAGTTGCAGGAGGATGAGGATGAGGAGGAGGAGGACGACGTGGAGGTGGCTGTGGAAGAGGAGGAGGATGCTGGCGGCGAGGGTAGCAGTCAGGATGTGTGCGTCCCATTGGTTCAGCGCGGAAGGGGCGGAGAGGAGGCGGAAGAGGAAGAGGAGGAAATGGCAAGTGATCCTTCTGGTGGGGGCAGTGAGGTCATGCCTATTCAGAGTCTGGCACACATGGCTGACTTCATGCTGGGCTGCTTTTCCCGGGACACACGTGTTGTCCGGATAGTGGAGAACAAACTGTACTGGGTCTTCGCACTCCTGGACCCCCGGTATAAAGATAACGTCTCCTCTTTTATTCCGGTAGAGGAGAGGACGAATCGATTGCTGGAATACCAGAGGGAACTCGTGCAGAACATGATGGAGATTTTCCCACCCACCATCGCTGGCAGCAGAGAGGAGAGGGTCTCCCAGAGTCCCACAACATCAATCAGGCCCACAGCCACCAGGGGAACACTCTCCAAGGTGTGGGACACGTTCATGGCACACCCTCGTGCAACTTCCATCACTGCGGGGCCCGCTATCAGCAGGAGGGACAAGTATCGGCGGATGTTGCGGGAGTACCTGGCAGACCGTAACCCTGTCCTCCCCGATCCCTCGGCGTCCTACACTTACTGGGTCTCCAAGTTGGACACGTGGCTGGAAGTGTCCCTGTACGCCTTGGAGGTGCTTGCCTGCCCTGCCGCCAGCGTGCTATCAGAAAGGGTGTTCAGCGCAGCCGGGGGCATTATAACCGATAAGCGCAGCCGGCTGTCAACCGACAGTGCCGACAGGCTGACGCTAATCAAAATGAACAGCAAGTGGATTGACCCGGACTTTGCTTCTCCAACAGTGGAAAGCAGCCAAAAGTGAAGTGCCATCTGTATGAAGTGCCATTTCCTCCTCCACCTCCTCCTCCTACTCCTCCTTAACCGCCGTAGAATTGCTCCGTAAATAAGAAAAATTTATATATTTATGGCTCACCTCTTGGGCCTCCACATAATTTTTAAGAGGTCTCACCTCTTGGGCCTGCACAAAATGTTTAAGAGGTCTCACCTCTTGGGCCTCCACAAAATGTTTAACAGGTCTCACCTCTTGGGCCTCCACAAAATGTTTAACAGGTCTCACCTCTTGGGCCTCCACAAAATGTTTAACAGGTCTCACCTCTTGGGCCTCCACAAAATGTTTAAGAGGTCTCACCTCTTGGGCCTGCACAAAATGTTTAAGAGGTCTCACCTCTTGGGCCTCCACATAATTTTTAACACGTCTCTCCTCTTGGGCCTCCACATAATTTTTAAGAGGTCTCACCTCTTGGGCCTCCACAAAATGTTTAACAGGTCTCACCTCTTGGGCCTGCACAAAATGTTTAAGAGGTCTCACCTCTTGGGCCTCCACATAATTTTTAACACGTCTCACCTCTTGGGCCTCCACAAAATGTTTAACAGGTCTCACCTCTTGGGCCTCCACAAAATGTTTAACAGGTCTCACCTCTTGGGCCTCCACAAAATGTTTAAGAGGTCTCACCTCTTGGGCCTCCACATAATTTTTAAGAGGTCTCACCTCTTGGGCCTCCACAAAATGTTTAAGAGGTCTCACCTCTTGGGCCTGCACAAAATGTTTAAGAGGTCTCACCTCTTGGGCCTCCACATAATTTTTAACACGTCTCACCTCTTGGGCCTCCACATAATTTTTAACACGTCTCACCTCTTGGGCCTCCACATAATTTTTAACACGTCTCTCCTCTTGGGCCTCCACATAATTTTAATACGTCTCACCTCTTGGGCCTCCACATAATTTTTAACACGTCTCTCCTCTTGGGCCTCCACATAATTTTTAATACGTCTCACCTCTTGGGCCTCCACAATTTTTAAGAGGTCTCACCTCTTGGGCCTCCACATAATTTTTAAGAGGTCTCACCTCTTGGGCCTACAAACAATTTTTAAGAGGTCTCACCTCTTTAGCCTCCACAAAATGTTTAAGAGGTTTCACCTCTTGGGCCTCCACATAATTTTTAAGAGGTCTCACCTCTTGGGCCTCCACATAATTTTTAAGAGGTCTCACCTCTTTAGCCTCCACACAATTTTTAAGACGTCTCACCTCTTGGGCCTCCACAAAATTTTCCATGAGCCTCTGGCCAGCCCACGGCCTCTTCCTGCCTTTTGCGGTCCTACGCATCCCTCAACATCCCCACTGCTTTACCTGCTAGACATGACACTGGGCCAGGTCGGGTGACTGACATCTCAAGCGCCAACAATTTGGGCATTTTAAGGCTTCTGCATGTGTTTGAGTTGTTTTTACATTTTAAAGAAGACATGTCTGACCACATCTCACACACACACACAATGACAATTAGGGGTGGGGTCTATTTGATTTCCCCCTTGCCTATGCCATCTGTGGTTGTCATAGGCAACGTGATTTTAAGGGGTGCAGAATTTTATCTTCTTTTTTGACTAGTTTGGCTTGGGGTCCATGGCAATGTTGAGGAAAGAAGGTTTCCTTGTATGGTCTCACTTTACAGAGAGGTTAGATTGTCTTTGGAGTGTATTGTTGAGAGGCTGTGATAGTGGCGTAATAGTGCGACTTGGGCGCGTTATATGCACCCAGACATGCTTCCCCTGCTGTCCCAGTTGCATTCCAGCAGTGTTGGCATACTTTTCTGAGGTTTCAGGGTGGACTTGGTGACCTCCAAGTGGTCGAATTGAGATTTCCAAGTGGCGAGCATTTTTTTCCCATAGACTTTAATGGGATTCGATATTCGGTCGAATAGTCAAATTTCGCGGTCTATTCGAATCGAATTTCGAAGTTTCGAATATTTCACTACTCGCTCATCTCTACTAAAGAACACAAGGAATGGACATTAGACCAGTGGAAATCTGTGCTTTGGTCTGATGAGTCCAAATTTGAGATCTTTGGTTCCAACCACCGTGTCTTTGTGCGACGCAGAAAAGGTGAACGGATGGACTCTACATGCCTGGTTCCCACCGTGAAGCATGCAGGAGGAGGTGTGATCATGTGGGGATGCTTTGCTGGTTACACTGTTGGGGATTTATTCAAAATTGAAGGCATACTGAACCAGCATGGCTACCACAGCATCTTGCAGCGGCATGCTATTCCATCCGGTTTGCGTTTAGTTGGACCATCATTTATTTATCAACAGGACAATGACCCCAAACACACCTCCAGGCTGTGTAAGGGCTATTTGACCAAGAAGGCCTCCACAGTCACCAGACCTGAACCCAATCGAGATGGTTTCAGGTGAGCTGGACCGCATAGTGAAGGCAAAAGGGCCAACAAGTGCTAAGCATCTCTGGGAACTCCTTCAAGACTGTTGGAATACCATTTCAGGTGACTACCTCTTGAAGCAAGAGAATGCCAAGAGTGTGCAAAGCAAAAGGTGGCTACTTTGAAGAACCTAGAATATAAGAAATATTTTTAGTTGTTTTACACTTTTTTGTTAAGTATATAATTCTACATGTGTTAACCCCTTCAGCCCCGGGCCTGTTTTCACCTTCCTGCCCAGGCCATTTTTTGCAAATCTGACATGTGTCACTTTATGTGGTAATAACTTTGGAACGCTTTTACTTATCCAGGCCATTCTGAGATTGTTTTCTCGTCACATATTGTGCTTCACGACAGTAGTAAATTTTTGGCAAAATATTTCATTTTTATTTATAAAAAAATACCAAATTTACCAAAAATTTGGAAAAATTTCCAAATTTCCAAATTTCAATTTCTCTACTTTCAAAATACACCGTAATACCTCCAAAAATAGTCATTATTTTACATTCCCCATATGTCTACTTTATGTTGGCATCATTTTATAAATGTCATTTTACTTTTTCAGGACGTTAGAGGGCTTTGAAGTTTAGAAGCCATTTTTCAAATTTTCACCACATTTTCCAAAACCATTTTTTTAAGCACCAATTCAGATATAAAGTGATTTTGAGGGGCTTACATAATGAAACCCCCCATAAATGACCCCATTTTAGAAACTACACCCCTCCAATTATAAAAAACTGCTGTTACAAACTTTGTTAACCCTTGAGGTGTTCCACAAGAATTAGTGGAAAATGGAGGTGAATTTTCAAAATTTCACTTTTTTGGTAGATTATTCATGTTAATAATTTTTTTCTTGCAACACAGTAAGGGTTAACAGCAAACTAAACCTCAATATACATTGCTCTGATCCTGCAGTTTACAGAAATACCCCATATGTGGTGGTAAACGTCTCTAAGGGTTTGTGGCAGTGGTCAAAAGGAAAGGAGCGCCATATGGATTTTGGAGGCAGATTTTGCTAGAATAGTTTTTAGGCACCATTTTGTAATTGAGAGACCCTGACGTACCCCTACAGTGGAAACCCTCAAAAAGTGACCCCATTTTGGAAACTACACCCTTCAACGAATATATTAAGGGGGTACTGGCCACTTTGACCCCCTAAGTGTTTTACGGAATTTGGAAACACTTGGCTGTGAAAATGAAAAATTTTATTTCTTCCAATAAAATGTTGCTTTAGCCCCAAATTTTTTGTATTTTCATAAGGGGTAACAGGAGAAAAGCACCCCATAATTAGTTACCCATTTTCTCCTGAATGCGGAAACACCCCATATGTGGTGGTAAACTGCTGTGGGGGCACATGGCAGGACTCAAAACAGAAGGAGCGCCATATGAATTTTACAACACAGATTTTGTTGGAATGGTTTGCGGGAGCCACGTTTTTTTTTATTTAGAGTTATTGTCTTATGTGGGGGCTCATTTTTTGCGGGATGAGCTGATGTTTTCATTGGTACCATTTTGGGGTACATAACACTTTTTGATCACTTGGTATTACACTTTTTGTGAGTCAAAGTAAAAAAAAATAGCTGTTTTGGCATGGTTTTTTAAAAATTTTTTTTACTGCATTCACCAAGGGGGGCAAATCATGTGTTATTTTTATACAGCAGGTTGTTACGGACGCGGAGATACCCAATATGTCTAACATTTTTATTTTTGGAAAGTTTTACACATTAGATTTACTTTTGTACAGAATAAAATCTTTTTTTTGTGTTGCCATTTTCAGAGAGCCATATTTTTTTCAGTTTTCAGGCGATTGTCTCAGGTAGGGTATCGTTTTTGCAGGACAAGATGACGGTTTTATTGGTACCATTTTGGGGTAAATACGCCTTTTTGATCGCCTGCTATTACACTTTTTGTGAGGCAAGAGGGAAAAAAATGGTTGTTTTGGCATAGGTTTTTTTTTTTTTTTTTGCAGCATTCACCTGGGGGGCCATCTCATGTAATATTTTTATAGAGCAGGTTGTTACGGACGTGGGATACCAAATATGTCTAACTTTTTTATTTTTGGATAGTTTTACACATTGGATTTATTTTTTGAACAGAATAAAATCATTATTTTGTGTTGCCATTTTCAAAGAGCCATATTTTTTTCAGTTTTCGGGCGATTGTCTCAGGTAGGGTATCGTTTTTGCGGGACAAGATGACGGTTTGATTGGTACCATTTTGGGGTAAATACGCCTTTTTGATCGCCTGCTATTACACTTTTTGTGAGGCAAGAGGGAAAAAAATGGTTGTTTTGGCATAGGTTTTTTTTTTTTTTTTTTGCAGCATTCACCTGGGGGGCCATCTCATGTAATATTTTTATAGAGCAGGTTGTTACGGACGTGGGGATACCAAATATGTCTAACTTTTTTATTTTTGGATAGTTTTACACATTGGATTTATTTTTGAACAGAATAAAATCATTATTTTGTGTTGCCATTTTTCAAAGAGCCATATTTTTTTCAGTTTTCGGGCGATTGTCTCAGGTAGGGTATCGTTTTTGCGGGACAAGATGACGGTTTGATTGGTACCATTTTGGGGTAAATACGCCTTTTTGATCGCCTGCTATTACACTTTTTGTGAGGCAAGAGGGAAAAAAATGGTTGTTTTGGCATAGGTTTTTTTTTTTTTTTGCAGCATTCACCTGGGGGGCCATCTCATGTAATATTTTTATAGAGCAGGTTGTTACGGACGTGGGGATACCAAATATGTCTAACTTTTTTATTTTTGGATAGTTTTACACATTGGATTTATTTTTTGAACAGAATAAAATCATTATTTTGTGTTGCCATTTTCAAAGAGCCATATTTTTTTCAGTATTCGGGCGATTGTCTCAGGTAGGGTATCGTTTTTGCGGGACAAGATGACGGTTTGATTGGTACCATTTGGGGGTAAATACGCCTTTTTGATCGCCTGCTATTACACTTTTTGTGAGGCAAGAGGGAAAAAAATGGTTGTTTTGGCATAGGTTTTTTTTTTTTTTTGCAGCATTCACCTGGGGGGCCATCTCATGTAATATTTTTATAGAGCAGGTTGTTACGGACGTGGGGATACCAAATATGTCTAACTTTTTTATTTTTGGATAGTTTTACACATTGGATTTATTTTTTGAACAGAATAAAATCATTATTTTGTGTTGCCATTTTCAAAGAGCCATATTTTTTTCAGTTTTCGGGCGATTGTCTCAGGTAGGGTATCGTTTTTGCGGGACAAGATGACGGTTTGATTGGTACCATTTTGGGGTAAATACGCCTTTTTGATCGCCTGCTATTACACTTTTTGTGAGGCAAGAGGGAAAAAAATGGTTGTTTTGGCATAGGTTTTTTTTTTTTTTTGCAGCATTCACCTGGGGGGCCATCTCATGTAATATTTTTATAGAGCAGGTTGTTACGGACGTGGGGATACCAAATATGTCTAACTTTTTTATTTTTGGATAGTTTTACACATTAGATTTACTTTTGAATAGAATAAAATCTTTTTTGTGTTGCCATTTTCAGAGAGCCATATTTTTTTTATTTTTCGGGCGATTGTCTCAGGTAGGGTATCATTTTTGCGGGACAAGATGACGGTTTGATTGGTACCATTTTGGGGTAAATACGCCTTTTTGATCGCGTAGTATTACACTTTTTATGGGGGAATGTGACCAAAAAATGGCTGTTTTGGCACTGTTTTTATTTTTTACTGTGTTCACCTGGCGGGATGGATTATGTGATATTTTTATAGAGCCGGTCGATACGGACGCGGCAATACCTAATATGTATACTTTTTCTTTTTTTTTTCTTTTTTTAACAATTTTTTTTACTTTCTTGGGGGGAAAATGGCGTTTTTCTTTTTTTTTACTTGAAACTTTTATTATTATTTTTTTAACTTTATTTTTTAACATTTTTTTCAACTTTTTACACTTTTTTTTAACTTTTGGGGGTTCTGATCCCCTTCACAATGCATTACAATACTTTGTATTGTAATGCATTGGCTGTAAGTGTATTACTCACAGTAATACACTTACAGCCTGCTTCCTGTGCGATCCAGGGGGCTGGATTGCACAGGCTCGCAGGGATGGCAGCCACGATGCCTAAGGAAGGCATCGGGCTGCCATCCAAGCCATCGGGTCCCCGTCACAGCAGCGCGGGGACCCGATGGCCCCCCGCTCGGCATCCTGAACATGCGGCACACCTCATGTGCCGCGGTCAGCGCTGACCGCGGCACATGAAGGGTTAATGCGCTGGCATCGGTGTTTTCACCGATGCTGGTGCATTCCCCAGGGGTCCGGCACCTGGGCACTGCCGGACCCCCGCTGCTGATCGGGCGGGCGCAGCTCCTGCACCCGCCCGATCAGCGCGCCGTACATGTACGGCGCTGGGCGGTAAGTCACGTCCCGTTGCGCCGTACATGTACGGCGCTGGGCGGGAAGGGGTTAATTCATAGTTTTGATGCCTTCAGTGTGAATCTACAATTTTCATAGTCATGAAAATACAGAAAACTCTTTGAATGAGAAGGTGTGTCCAAACTTTTGGTCTGTACTGTATCTCTATCTATATATATATATATATATATATATATATATATATATATATATATATATACACATACATGTAGAGTAAGGTCCCAAGGTTCCAAGAGTGTCTTCCCTGAATTAGATTGTGTGAAAAGTAATAATAAAATAATTCTCTGAAAACATGTACTTATAGTAATATCGGATAGTAGTTACAATGTACAGTAGGAGTTAGAATATGAACAAAGATGCCGCCTGATCGGTGCCCAGCGAGTGTCGGAGTGTTTGCTGGCTGCGAGCGGTCACATGACACTGGAATCACGTGACACAAGAACTCCAAGGGAACATGACTCTATGGGGACCAGCCGTGTGATCAGCCTACTGAAGACTGAAGAACTATGAGTCTCTCTACTGCAGGTTTGCTATTAGGAATGGCGGATGCGGTCACATGATTAAAAAAGATTCCTGCTAACACAAAGCCAGCACTATATAGAAATTAATATTATAATGCAATAAAATATAATATAAAAATATAAAAATAAATAAAAATGTATAAAAATAATATAAAAATATTTATAAAATAGTTTGAAAATGTGGGAGACAATACAAATTAGTAATCATGACTGTGAGATTCACATTGGAATATGAAGAAAATTACAATGGAGGTGTGGTGTGGAGGAAATGATAATGAGTACTGTGTATATCATTAGAGATAAAAAGATATGAGTGACTGAGCATAAATCATTTTTACAAAATCAAGTTACTCATACCTTTTTATCTTTAATGATATACACAGTACTCATTATCATTTTCTCCACACCACACCCCCATTTTAATGTGCTACATACTCCAATGTGAATCTCACAGTCATGAATCATGACTGTGAGATTCACATTGGAATATGAAGAAAATGATCAGATGCTCCATAGTCACACTTTACCCTCATTGCTGTTGTGAGTTAAATATATGATTTATAAGAGTTGCAAAATGGGATGCTCATTGGTTTTGGGGTCAAGGGTAGTAGTTTTTCACAGATTGCACAGTTTCTAAACTGTTTGCATGCTGGTGTGGTGAAAATGTTACATGGTAAATGTAAAAAAAACAGTGGCTTGCTTGAGCCAACTGTCCAAAAATTCTACCTCAACGGTATCCCCCCACAAACGTTAATATCAGAAGAAAGAGTAGATTGTTCTGCACAAGCATCATAAAGCTTATGACTTAACGAGGGCAGAATGTAGAGGAATGCATATAAATGGCCCATACTAAATATATTGTGAAAAGCTCTTCCATGAAAAATCCCCTTAAAAGACAAGGGGGCACTGCCTCCAGCTGGAGAAGAAAATGTTCAGTCTCCAGAGGTGACAAACCACCTTCACCATAAGGCTACATGCACACGACCGTATGTGTTTTGCGGTCCGCAAATTGCGGATCCGTCGTTCCTTTTTTTTCTCCACTGTTACCGCATCCGTTCCGTCTGTCCGCAAATTACAGACGTAGTGCTTCCGTGTGTCTTCCGTTTTTTTTGCGGTCCGCGATTCGTGAAAAAAGACGGAAGGAGGAAATAGTTAAAACTAACTATCCACACCCAGGATATGTGTAGTGGTCCTTTTAGTGTTTGGTGGCCATTTTCTGCTGGTTTTTGTGGCTTGTGATTTGTGGCGGATTCCTTGCCTTTTCTTCCATCAGATTCTGACATTTTTGGTCTTGGTTTAACCATGGCAGATGACTCAGAGGATGAGGCCCTACTGCACTGGCTTTTTTTCTCGGCGATGTGGTCAGCAGTCACTTCTGTTGGACGAGGAGAAAGAGGCAACTTTGGGTACATCCCATTGTTTCCCAACGGTACAGGAAAGGCCACTTCCATACCCTGTACACTGATCTTCGTCAGCATCCAGATACGTTTTTTGCTTTCTGTCGGATGTCAGTGTCCACCTTTGATTGACTGCTGTCGTCTCTACGTACTGTCCTCAGTTTCATGGACACCAACATGAGGCGCAGCATTACTCCAGAGGAACGGCTCATCGTTATGCTGAGGTTAGTAATATGTTTGTCATTGTTAACAGTAAAAAAAAAATTTGTGTTTGCTTTAACATGGTTCGTAAAGTGTTTTTAGTTGTTCTTGTATTTCCCACATTTTTTCTTTTTTCCTCTACAAAGGGACTCTAAACTTTTCACACGTGCGGAACCAACCTTTTTACTTATCCTGTTAAGAAATAATTTTTCGAATATAACCTTTGTTTTTATATTTCCACAGATTCTTGGCTACTGGGAACTTATTTGCATCCCTGCATTTTGAGTTTATTTTGGGAACCTCAACGTTTTCTTGGATTGAGCGCCACACTTGTCATGTCATCTGGCATCGACTCCGAGACGGTGATGCCACAGCCCAAGGCTGAGGATTGGATGCGAATTGCTGAGGGCTTTCATCTTTCTGCGCAGTTTCCCAACTGCATTGGGGAACTGGATGGCAAGCACATTCGTGTTATTAAGAAGCCTCCTCACTCAGGGACCCGATTCTTCAATTATAAACAATATTTTTCGGTAGTGCTTTTGGCTTTGGCTGACAGTAACTACAAGTGTATAATGGTTGATATTGGGGCCTATGGAAGCAGTTCAGATGCTCGCATCTTTAGTGCTTCTAGAATGGGTGAGCGGCTTCGCGCCAACCAGCTTGCTCTGCCCGAGTCCAGAAGACTGCCCAGATATGCAGTTCCACCGGCTCCATTTGTGATCGTGGGGGATGAAGGGTTTGCATTGACTCCCCATGTTATGCGGCCCTTCCCTAAGCGAGGTCTGGATGTCTGGAGGCGTATTTTCAACTACCGATTGACTCGTGCCCGTTGGTATGTTGAGTGTGCCTTTGGAATACTCTCTAGTAAGTGGAGGGTATTTCAGTCATCCATACAGATGGATCCGGAAAATGCTACCCTGGTGGTTCGAGCTTGTGTAGTTCTACACAACAGGATTCATGAGGCACCCTCTTCAGTTGACATGAACCAATTTCCTACATCATCAGGTGTGGGTTTGGATCTTACCCTGCATAGACGACCCGGTACTGCTGGCATGGCAGTCTGTGAACTCTATGCAGACTTCTTCATCAGCCAAGAGGGGACCTTGCCATGGCATCTGGATGCAATTCATGGCAGCTTTTGATATCTTCTGGTCTTGTTAGTTTTTTTTGTTTTTCAAGATAGCTACTGTCATTTATTTTATAGTTGAGTGTAGGGACTCGCAAGAGAATGAGGACCCTTGACGTGGGCTTGCGGGCTGAGGTTTGGGGCCATACAACAAACAAATGGATATTGACAAAACAAATATTCATTAAAATTAGTATTTATAAAAACATCATTAATTTGTTATATGGCCCTTAAAACCTTCTAATACCTCATGAAAATATGAATTTCTACCTTTCTAAGTTTTTCATAAAATTAAAAAATGTAACATCATTGTGTCTGAGTGTTTTTTTTGTTTGAATAAATACTATATATAAAGAAATAATATGCGTACTATTTTTTGGAGAACATAATATTTATAAAGGTAAGAACATAACCCGCCCCCCCAAAAAAATACAAAATAAAGACATGCCATGTCTTTCTGTAGCCCCCTCAAAAGTAAGATACCAAACATTTATAAATCAAGCAAATCCCTTGTGAAGGAACCATACGATGTTTCTGGCTGAGCTGAATGAGACTCTGGGGCCACGGAGTGAAAATGTTGCCCAAACATTGATTGGGTAAAGGGTTGGTTTGGGGCTGGTGCTGTTTGAAAACGTGGCCCTTGAACTGTTGGGCCTTGAAATGTGGCCTGGGGAGGTTGGGAACTGGGGGGCATAGCAGGCTCATTAAACAGTACTTGCCTGTGTACTTTTTCTATGATTGAGTGTATGTCTCCCTGATAGGGCTCTCAGTCCTCTTCCGGGCTAGGTACTCAATTACTTGGGCGTCTACCAATTCTCGAGTACCTAGGCCAGTAGAGGACTGAGTAGCCCCCCTCCTGCGCCTCATTTGGGTACGTCACAGGACTTCCAGGCTTCCTGCCTCAGGCCTTGATTCTTCTGTTGCTGTTGGCTCTGGATCTTCCACCGGGGTCTGAGTAGGTGTGGATGGTGCAGACAGAACGGCAGGCATTTCTGTCCCTCCACCTTCAGATAGCTGGCCTTCTTCTGGCTCTGCTTTCTCCAGACTATCCAGTGCTGTTGGGCCAAAAAAAAAACCAAAATGTTATTTTTTGGTTTATAAAAATAAATAGTATACATGCATAACAAATATTACTATAAAATTATTAACTTTGTAACCAAAATGGGCCACTTATGTATACAATCGTTCTTCAAATAGGCAAACAACATATTCTCTACAGCTGTTTGTTTTGAACTGTCCAACTGAAGCATGTTCAAACATTTATGAGCTAACCAAGTGTTGAAAAAGTAAGCATGTACATAAAGGGAGCAGCTGCTACTCATTGCTTACTATATGCTTTGGAATTTATCCAAAAGTTACAAAATAGTTAGATTTGTAGGACAAAAATTATAATAAAATGGCAGCCTATATAAAGCAGGATAATCATATACATATGAAAAATACTGTAAACATTACATAACAAAAACATAATAAATAGGTTCTATCTTATCATACTGACTACTGTAAGACAGTACAACAATACTATTCATGTTGTCATTGACACTTACGGTCGTAAATCCATGACTGGACGCAGAAATCTTAATTGGGCCATATACAAGTATGGCCTTTTTTTGGGGCCACTGTCACCGATGCGCCCCATCTCAGTCAACTCCTTCTGGAATTGATCGCGGCAACCATTCCACCTTGTTTTTGTCTTCTTGACTGTAGAAACATTAACAAAATACAATGTTAAAATTAAATTTAGAAACAAAAAAAAAACAAAAGGCACAAATCAACATCTCCAATAATTTATTCTAAAATAAGAAATATGTGTAGCTATTTCAAGGGTAAGGGGGACACATATGTTCTGAAAATATTAAGGCCACACACAGTGTACAAATTAGTAATGTGTGTGGCATGAAAGGTGTACACATGCATTAAAAAATGGTTTAACATATTCATTTAAACAATACCTGAAGGACAAACAACAAAACTCATAAGTTAGGACACCAAAAGTACATTAATCATACATCATGGGACTACAATCACAATAATTTTACACACCACAGGGACAGGACAGAAGGGCAAGGACAATAAATGTCATAGCTTTCACTAACCTAAATCGCCACGACCTCTGCTGTCTGCTCTGTTCCATTCGGAAGGCCTCAGGGACCGAGCCACTTGTTCCCATGCCACATCTTTTTTGGTTTGATCATGGTACGTGTTGCACCTGGTGTCCCATAGCTCAGGCCTCTCCTGGACAAGGTTAATCAACTTCTCGACATCCCAACAGGGCATAATGACAACCGCAAAATCCAGCCAAATCTTCTCCAGTAAAAACACTATTTGCGCACCACTTGCTACTTCCTGCTTCTCAATTAAAATGTCACATGCCTAGGTTTCCAGGCAACGAATCCGCAAAAAAAACGGAAACGGATGACATACGGATGACATACGGATGCCTTCCATTTGCCATCCGCATTATTTGCGGAACCATTGACTTTAATGGAGCCGCGGACCGTTTCTTGCGGATAGAATAAGAATAAGGACAGGTGATATTTTTTCTGCAGACTGGAATCATGGACCACGGACAACAAATGGGTAAGTATCAGCATTTTTTACGGATCCATAGAAGAGAATGGGTCCGCATCCAAACCGCAAAAAATGTGGAACAGAAGCGGAAACAAAATACCTTCGTGTGCATGAGGCCTAAATCTGTGGATTAGTCATTTCAGGAGATGGTCACAGCAGGAATAGTTGACAGTTTCTGTTACAGGAAAATATCGTTCCCAGCCAGAGCTTCAGTCCTAGACCACACAAATATGATATAGCATATACTGATATTATTCAGTGAGATTCACCCATTGAGTGATATCAGTATGGCCAGAAGTCATTTGGTCTTTGTGTCCCTTGTTAGCATATCAAAAGCAGGAAGGGCACATTGTAAAAGCAGTTGGACAACATTATCTTGGCCAACAGATTGGGAAGATATTTGGGTGGTCATGGGGTGGAGTCCATGGTGGCTGGGGGACAGGAACATATATCCTTTATAAACCTTGGGCTCTTCTGCTCTCTTCCTGCCAGCCCCTTGGACCCACAGCACTTCTGGAGCAAGCTAAGTTATATGCCTGCTTATGTGTGTGTATATATATATAAGTATAATATTCCAGTAGACTTTATATGTGTAAATATAGATATTTGTAGTCTGTGCTGTTTATGCATGAGTCTCTACAGTATATGTACATGTACTAATGGTCAGGTACTGGATGTGAGTTGTTAGAAGTGTAGATCCAGTACACAGTATATTGGTGGACTCTGGATGTACTTTATATACATGCACAATATTAGCCCCATTGCTTAACATCCAGGGAGGGCAGGAACGAGGCGGCTGTTTGTGGTGGTGTCCTCTATGTATTGTGTTATTTGTAGTGTCTGTATCTTTATGTATAATGTCCATTGCTTTGTCATCTCTATGTTATCAGTAAACTATTTTTATACATAAATATCTGCAAGGGTTGTATGTTACTCCTAGGGTGTATAAAGGACTGGAGAAGGAGTATTTAATAGACAGTATAAGAGGGTTATATAGGAAACAAAGACAACAATCTAAGAACAAATAAAAGGGACGAAAGATGGAGGTAGACATAAATCTCCAAATTCCAAGAAGCAAAAATTTCCTTCATCAGTTTAAAAAAAGGATTACATACATTCTTAGAACGAAATAACATTAATGCTATTATATGGGATTATATGGTAGGTGTAGAATTTCTGTTTTCCCACTCCGCTTCCCTTAATTCTCATCCTTTCCCATTACTTGGGTGAACTTGAAGGACATATGTCTTTTTTCAACTGTGCTAAGTAGGTATGTAACAAATCGCAGAATACCCTACATTTTGCTATCCTCATTTTCACAGAAGAGACAAAACAATTGCCTTTAAATCCTCACTATCTATTATAGTTTACTAACAACTTAAAGCAGATATATTTTAGTCACTTGCAACGTAATCAACCTGAACTATACAATCGTCAACCTAGAAACATCCAAGAGCAAACCATGATGCTTTCTCAAGAAAAGGTAAATACGATTTTAAAATATGTTCTACATATTCCAATGTGAATGAATCATGACTGTGAGATTCACATTGGAATATGTAAAACATTACAATGGGGGTGTGGTGTGGAGGAAATGATAATGAGTACTGTATGTATCATTAGAGATAAAAAGGTATGAGTGACTTGATTTTTTAAAAATGATTTATGCTCTGTCACTCATAGGTTTCTAATGATATACATAGTACTCATTATCATTTCCTCCACACCACACCCCCATTGTAATTTTCTACATATTCCAATGTGAATTTCACAGTCATGATACTAATTTCTATTGCCTCCTACATTTTCAAAATATTTTAATTTTTTTTTTTAATTTTTATTTCATTACAGTATTCATGTCTATATAGTTCTGTTTTCTTACTGACAGGAATCTTTTTAGATCACGTGACCGCATCCCCCGTTCCTAATAGCGAACCTGCAGTAGAGAGACACTTAGTTCTCCAGTCTATTCTTCCTCCTGCCTGTTTCCAGTGTTTAAGTTAGTTTAGGACGCTAGGCTGACCGCACGGCCAACCCCCATAATGTCATGTTGCCTTGGAGTTCCAGGGTCACGTGATTGCACTCGCGGTCATGTGATCACGGTTTCAGTCATGTGACCTCTCGCAGCCGGCAAACACTCCTACACCCGCCAGGCACCAATCAGGTGGCATCTTTGTTTATATTCTAACTCCTACTGTACATTATAACTATTATCCGATATTACTATAAGTACATGGTTTCAGAGAATTATTTTATTATTACTTTTTACATGATCTAATTCAGGAGACACTTTAGGAACCTTGGGACCCCCGCCTCCCCCCTTGAATCCTGTATTTTTTCTGTGTACATATATGTGTATGGTGTTTTGATATTAAGCAGTGTTTTACCTGATGAAGGGGAAGTGTATCCCGTGTTGTATCTCTGTAAATAAAACTTTGAACTTTGATTTTCTTCTACTGTAACAACCATTTTGGTTGGTTCCTTGCGCCAAGAGATGATTCTATCTGATTACGTCTTTGTTCATTTAATCAGACAAAATTTATACATATGTCGTGATAATTTAATCAGACGCAATGAATTCCAAATGATCAGATGCTCATAGTCCTCATTGCTGTTTTGAGTAAAAGAGATGATTTATCAGAGTTGCAAAAGTGGATGCTTATTGGTTTTGGGGCCAAGGGTGGTAGTTTTTCACAGATTGCACAGTTTGTGAACTGTTTGCATGTTGGTGTGGTGAAAATGTATCAGGTGTGGACAAATGGAACCATTGTGAATAACTAACATAGAAACTGCAAAGCACCATGTGTCTTTTTTGGTTTAGGGGTTAGCTAGGAATGTTGGTGGCCTGCACGATGATGTGCACGGCCATATATGTGACCTGCCTGTCATTCTGACACACAGTAACTGTTACATAGTTACATAGTTAATATGGTTAAAAAAAGACATAAGTCCATTAAGTTTAGAGATGAGCGAGCATGCTCATCCGGGGTTGGTGCTCGTTCGAGTATTACGATACTCGTGAGTGCTCTCTGCTCGGACGAGTATCTCGCCATGCTCGAGAAAATGGCATCTCCCGCATTTTGAATTTTTGGCGACTATAAACTCAACCAATCACAAGCCAGGAGACTCTGCAGTACAACCAGCATCACGTGGGGTCCTTACATGTCGATAGCAGGGGTTGGCTGGCCTGATCAGGTGACCCTGGAATATACTAGTGACTGCCCGCGGTGCTCGGCTCAGATGCTGTCTGGATGTCGTTAGGGACAGATCTGCTGCGTTTCAGGGAGAGTGTTAGGGCCTGGATTCAGTTCTCTGTTAGGCAGGAGTGATCTCAAAAGAACCCAACAGCCCTTCTAAGGGCTAGAAGACATTTTTTGTCTCCTGGCTGGGCTGGCTGGCACTAGTAGTGCAGCTATCGCCATATATAACCCTTTTTTTTGTTTTATCTCAGTGATACAAATCCATTTCATACAGCAGTGTGGAACCATTCTGTGTCACAGTTCAGCTGTCCACTCACCACAATCCGTATTTTCTGTCCAGGTGACCCATACTGTACGTCACATAATCATATACGGTCTTTTGCTTTCACTGATACAGCTACATTAGAAAAATCTCTGTGCGACATTTGTCTGGGTTGCAGTCAAAATAGCCACAGTCAGCAGGGTCTGAGTTTGCTCTCTGATAGTTTCTGCACGTCACGTTAAAAAAAAAGAAATATATAAAAAGATATATATATAAAAAAATATATATATAAAAAAATAGTTTTTTGTTGTTCTATCTCAGTGATACAAATCCATTTCATACAGCTGTGTGGAACCATTCTGTGTGTCACAGTTCAGCTGTCCACTCACCACACTCCGTATTTTCTGTCCAGGTGACACATTCTGTACGTCACGTAATTAAAAAAGGTCTTTTGCTCTCACTGATACAGCTACATTACAAAAATCTCTTCCATCTTTTGTCACCTAAGCTCAGCAGTTTGAGCTTTTTTTTTTTTTTTTTTTTTAATGTGACGTGCAGAAACTATCAGAGAGCAAACTCAGCCCCTGCTGACTGTGGCTATTTTGACTGCAACCCAGACCGATCTGTGGCTGGCACCGCTGAACCTCAAGCCAGGCATGGTTGTGTGTGACAACGGGCGTAACCTGGTGGCGGCTCTGTAACTCGGCAGACTGACACATGTGCCATGCCTGGCCCACGTGTTCAATATAATAGTTCAGTGGTTCCTCAAGACATACCCCAATGTGTCTGATTTGCTCACCAAGGTCCGTCGCATCTGTGCGCATTTCCGCAAGTCGACCACAGATGCTGCCACTCTTAGGGCAGCGCCGCCTACAACTGCCCGCTCACCGACTGTTGTGCGACGTGCCCACAAGATGGAGTTCGACATTAAACATGTTATCCAGAGTTTACCAGCAGCGCAGAGCGATTGTAGACTGCCAGATGTCAACTTCCACCAGAACTGGTAGTCAGGTCACTCAGATTCCTCAAGTCTATAATGAGGAGTGGATGTGGATGTCTGATATCTGCCAGGTGTTGACAAACTTTGAGGAGTCAACACCCATTATCAGCCTCACCATCCCGCTCCTTTGCCTGTTGAAAAACTCACTGCTCAGCATGAAGTTGGATGCTTTGCGCTTGTCACAAGAGACGGTGGAGGAAGATACGTCGCTTGATAGCCAGAGCACCCTCCGGTCTGTTTCTCAGCGCGTATCCGAGGAGGGGGATGAGGATGGGGAGGAAGAGGAGGAGAATGTAGGCGAGACAGAAGAGGGTACCAGTGCTCAGTCCTTAACTCTTGAGCATGTATGGGCTGAAGAGGAGGACTTGGAGGAGGAGGAGGAAATAGAGAGTCAGGCCAGTGAGGAGAGGGAATTTTTGCGTGTTGGGACTCTGGCGCACATGGCAGACTTCATGTTAGGCTGCCTATCCTGTGACCCTCACGTTAGAAGCATTTTTTCAAACACTGATTACTGGGTGTTCACTCTCCTGGACCCACGGTACAAGCAGAACCTTTCCACTCTTATCCCTGTAGAGGAAAGGAGTATGAGAGTGAATCAATATCAACAGGCCCTGGTGCACAAGCTGAAACAATCCTTCCCATCTGACGCCACTAGCGGCAGAGGGCATGGTTCTGTGGGCCAAGTAGCGGGGGAGAGGAGGCGAGCAGGCAGCTTGTCCAGCACTGGCAGGGGAACGCTCTCCAAGGCCTTTGCCAGTTTTATGTCACCCCAGCAAGACACTGTCACCTGTCCCCAGTCTAGGCAGAGTAGGGGTGAACTTTACAGAAAGATGGTAAGGGAGTACCTAGCTGACCATACCAACGTCCGGACTGATCACTCTGCTCCATACAACTACTGGGTTTCAAAGCTGGACACGTGGCCTGAACTGGCGCTGTACACCTTGGAGGTGCTGGCCTGCCCTGCCGCTAGCGTGTTGTCAGAGTGGGTATTCAGTGCAGCTGGTGGCGTCATCACCGATAAGCGTACACGCCTGTCAACTGACAGCGCTGACAGGCTGACGCTTATTAAAATGAACAAAGCCTGGATTTCACCGGAATTCAAATCTCCTCCGGGGGAAAGCAGCTAAAGATTAACATTACTTATGTATCCGATTCCTCTTCTCTACTCTTTCTACTCCTCCTTGTCGTCGTTGCCTAACGCTGACCCAAAAAACACAACTGGCACTCTTTTACCACAATTTTTCCGGAGGTCCACCTACAGGCCCTCTCTCTAAACAATTTTTCTTTGAACCTAGTTGGGTGCTTTCCTAACATGTGATGGGCATGTGCCTTGCCTTTCTTGGTCTGGGTGAGCACAATTGCCATGAGGCTAACTACCAGGCTGTTGCAGGAGAATTTGGGGTAATGGTGGGATTAGGCATCCATGCATGCTGCCCCTGCTGTTTTCTGTCCATTTCCGTGGTGTTTCCATCATTTTCTGATGTTTCCAGGTTTTCACCCAGCCTTCCCTAGGCAGAGCCTTGGTCCCCTGCAAAAATGCTCGAGTCTCCCATTGACTTCAATGGGGTTCGTTACTCGAAACGAGCACCCGAGCATCGGGAAAAGTTCGTCTCAAATAACGAGCACCCGAGCATTTTAGTGCTCGCTCATCTCTAGTGGTGGTGCAAATCTGTGTTTCGCTACCAGAAAGGACTCGCTATATATGTTGCTGCACTGCACAGTGATGTACACCAGGATACATTCTCCATAAAGCTGAAAGTGTAACTGCGATTCTGTTTTTATTTGTGTAATGTTTAGGGACAGTGACACTGACCATTTTTGTAATATTATTTAATTACTGAAATCATACATTTCTATTAGAAAAATAGCTCTAAAATAGCCAGTTTTAGACTGTACATTAGGAGGAGACATAATGAGGGCAATCAAAACTGGCAGCATTTTCACAAGAATTAAAAAATAGAAATGGAGCAGGTTAAAGCTTAACCTAATAATTTCCAAAATAAATTACAGCTGTAACGCCTCCCGGGGGTCCCAGGCGGCGCACTAGTACTTACCACTGTGGCCGGCGTTCTCTCTCTTTGCTGCCTTGATGTTTGTTGCTTGGTCAGTGTGTTCTCTTTTGCCCTGGGCTCCAGGTGCTGCATTTTATTAGGTCAGCTCCTTAATTGGTTCCTCCCCTTTCCTCCTGTCTGTAACTATATAAGTCCTCCTTGGACACTTACTCCTTGCCTGAGCGTTATAAGTCATCCTGACTTGCGAAGGTTCCCGTATTGCCTTAGTCCTGCTGTAGTGTGAACACCGCTCTAGTCCTGCTATAGAGTGAACACTGTCTTGGCCTGCTGAAGTGTGAACTCCGCTCTAGTCCTGCTGAAGTGTGAACACCACCCCAGTCCTGCTGCAGTGCGAACTTTGCCCTAGTCCTGCTGTTGTTTGAACACTACTATCCAGTACCTGGCTTCCGTTCCTGGCTCCTGTTTGTGGTTCCTGTTCCTGATTCCCGCCCCTGGCTGATCCTCTCCGGTCTGCTTCCAGTGCATTGCTGACTCCAGTCATCCTTCCACATCTCCTCCCTTGGTGTGTGTCTGTCCTGCGTATCTGTCTCTCTGCTGTTTTGCACCTTAGTACTCTGTCCGTCTGGCCAGCTGTCAAGAGTATTGTCTCACCACAAGAGGTAGCGACCTGGTGTACCTCCTCGGGAAAGCCTATCCCCACCATCAGGGGTACTGTGAAGAACGGGAGGTACACTTAGACAACGCCCTTAGGGGAAGACATTCTCGTGACACAGTGGAACCACATCCACTGATCTTGACAACAGCAGCCTGATTAGTTATGAATTACTTTGTCACCAATCACATTCCTTTGTAAGTAGCGGGGGCAATGATGGCAATCACACCATGATTGAACCCCTCAGATGCCGTGTTCTTTGCTAATCGTGGCATATAATGTTAAAATGGAGGCCTTTCAGGGGTTAATACGTTTTAAAAAAACATACCTATCAATTTGCTTGTGGAGAGACTGTTATGGCCATCTTTATTGAAGGTGCAGCAACATGAAGATGCCATATCACTGGCCGGGCGCGATCACATCATCAGTCTGGCCAGCATGGTGACATCAAATGTCACCCTGAGCGAGTTTTCATACATTTTTTTTTCGATCAAGATGGCCGCAACAGCCTCTCTGTGAGCAAATAGATGAGTTGAGTATGTTTTTTTTCTGCTACCATTTCAGTAAAAATAAATTCGTATCCACAAAGTGCTATGAAATTTGGCTTTGCGGTGAATCAAATTTTTCCTGAAATCCGGATCGAAGTCAAATCGCTCAATACCACTTATATTATAAAAGTATAAAAAAATCCATTTGTCATGAATCCAGACTTAAGAAAGACAGGACTAGGGGAAAGAGGACGAGAACTAATCCTACAATGAACCTGACTAATCCTGCCTAAAACAGGGAGCTGACCCAATAATGCTGATCAAGTGCTCATGTCTACTTACCTATTACTGACCAGTCCCTAAATGATGTAGATAATGTATATTAATGTCAGGTAGCAGGCTCAAATAGGAGCTCCTGTGGTGGCAAAGGATAGGTGTACAGCCAAAGTGTGTGTAGTAGATAACAAAGGACCACAAACTGTAGGCATCTCACATTATGATGCGGTTCTACAAATCATAAACACTGAAGACAACTTGTTTAATCCTAAGAGATAAACTGGCCATAAATTTTCAAAATGGCAAGTGATTTGGTATACCAAACAAACAAAACATATAGATACACCCAACTGGGGAGGTGAATCAGTGGCTGATGACAATATGCTAGTATGGCTTTTTCCAATTATTATTTACATCTCCCATATGTTCCAGATTAAAGACTCTGAATTCCCTCTTCCTTTTGTCTACACAGCATAGGTTGCATTCACAAAGGCATAGATACATTAAGCCATGTATACAGCAGTTGGCAAAATCTCTTTCCCTGTAGATGATGCCTGAACTACCATAGAAATATGGGAAACCTGTATGGATGAATGTACAGTCCTACAGTGGCTGCAGCAAAATATGCCCTGCTATGGTTAACCAACCAGATGGAAGTAGTGGTTGGGGGATCAAAGTGCCCATTTATAATCGGGCAACACTTATATCTGGAACTGACTTAAAGGGGTTGTCCAGGTTCGTGAGATGCCTTCAGGGCCTGACAGCCCACAAGAGAACCCAGTTCGTCACAGGAACTCCTGAAAATGCCTTTGTCCTGCATGATTCAGCGCAAGGCAAAGGAGAGCATCGGAGACGCTGCTTGGGTGAAAATATGGGTATGTCCAGGGTCAGCTCTGAAACTGGACAACCTCTTTAAGTGGGGCTACAAATTGGTGAAAATCTGGCAAATATTGTTGTAGCATGAGTTGTAAGTCCATACTGCATGGATAATGCAGGTATCTGCATAAGAGATGAGATAATCACTCAGAATTCAACTTGAACAGGTTGACTGATTTGACTCAATTCTCTTTCTCCCTCTCCCAAAATACATCCAAATCGAATTACCAAAAATGTACTTTTTATTTGACCAGTAGGGTTTTACAGTTTGTTTTACAAGCTCATTCAAAAGCAGGTGTAAGCAATATCTGGGATAACTACAATTTTGAAAATTATAGCAAAAAGTCAGCATTGCTCAATTATGATAATGCCTTTTATCAATGGTAATATACAAGTGGTCTCATTTTAAGCTGTTACTTGCTGTATATTCTTAGAAAAGGGCTGTATGGAGCATATAATCTGAACCCTTCAAGATTTTTACATCCAGAAATTAAATGGACACTTTCTTAATTTTGCATGTGAAACATAAGCCGAAGCTGTTGACTTTGAGATCTGCAACTAAATTGGGATTCTGTGCCAGCCAACACTTCGTCTGGATACATGTTGATTTACGCTTGCATACGAAAAGTTACGTTTTAGGGCTGGTCCTTACTGTAATCATTTTCAAGGGAAGAAAAAAGGGGAATCTAAACATTGCACCAGTATTTTTCTCAAACCTGAAGCAAAAAATATCAGCACAAAGTTAGGTGGTTTAAATCACTTGTCCTACTAACAGTAGGACAGAGAAAAAATAGTGGATATTGGATCTTTTGGGGGGTTATATACTCTCAGGCTCCATTAAAATTCCACTATCCCATCTGTTCTTAGGTCAGAGAATTTCACCATCTGTTAAGCTGTTGTAATTACGTGATGATAAGGTTTCTTTATGTTTTAGTTCTTTATATTCTTTATGTTTTAGCACTTTTGTACAATACTTACTGTAACTGTTTTATGAATAAAAAGCATTTTTGTGCCTAAGCATTCTGAGAGCCAGCAATTTTTTAATTCCACTGTATGAGGGCTTGTTTTTTGTGAGATAAGTTGTAGTTTTTTATACTACTTTAGAATACAT
The DNA here is from genome assembly GCA_900303285.1 of Rhinella marina. Taxonomy (NCBI): domain Eukaryota; kingdom Metazoa; phylum Chordata; class Amphibia; order Anura; family Bufonidae; genus Rhinella; species Rhinella marina. The sequence goes on along the minus strand of ONZH01006604.1, from coordinate 16,140 downwards.
ATACAATTTAATATAATTTATTGAATATTTTTTGTAAATGTATTTAGTGGGAAGTAATAAAAAATGTAATCTATCAGCTTTTTCATGTTTCAAATGGCAGACAAACCCAAATATTTTTAGGTTTGTTTTGTTCGAATCCACTAAAATGGAGCGTTATGCCATTTTAGTGCACATATTGGTAGGAAAAATGCACTAGGAGTAAGAAGAACGGTAAGAAGAACAGTTCTCACATGACCCTGAGTCAAAGACAGCCTGGATGAGCCAATCAGTGCTGCAGTAGGCAGGGAAGTGCCCTAGCAGAACGAGCAGAATTCCATTCTGTGCTGGGCTGTGAATGAGGGTGAGTGGGTGTTACAGTGTCTGCCAGGAAAATGATCTTAGGTAGTCAGGGAGAGTGAAAAAAACAAAACAATCAGGGCCAGTCAGAAATCAATTTACCCTACTGCCAGTGAGAGAGAGAGAAAATACAGGACCTGTGGCTGACAATGCCTATTATCAGATGTATACTGTAGGTGCACCTTAAAAGCATTTACCTGCTCAGTTTAACTAAGCAGAACATATGTGATTACTGCAGAACTACCCAAGGTGTGGCAACAATCTACCTGTGTGTCTAAGGTGAAATTGAGTGTCAAGCCTCAATTGTCCATTTCTGTGAATTCCTTTTCCACCCGGTTGGAATTTAAATATTTTTTGGGGAGTTCAATTTAATTAAGCAGCATATAATTGATTACTGCAGCAATACCCAAGGTGTGGCAGCAATCTACCTTTTTGTATTACGGTGAAATTGAGCATCAAGCCTCAATAGTCCGTTTATGTATATTTAGTTTCCACATGGTCGCAAAATTTTAAAATTCTTCTTTTTTTTTGGGGGGGGGGAGGGTCAATTTAATAAAGCAGCATATATACATGATTGCTGCAGCAAAACCCAAGGTGTGGAAGCAATTTGCCTATGCGTATTAAGGTAAAATTGAGTGTCAAGCCTCAATCATATGTTTCTGTGAATTCCATTTCCACACAGTTGCAATTTAAATTTTTTTGGGGGGTTCAATTTAATTAAGCAGCATATATATGTGATTACTGTAAATACCCAAGGTGTGGCAGCAATCTATCGGTGTGTATTAAGATGAAATTAACCATCAAGCCTCAATTGTCTGTTTATGTATATTCAGTTTCCACATGGCTGGAATTTAATTTTTTTTTTTTTATGCGGGGAGGTTCAGTTTAATTAAACAGCATATATAGGTGATTACTCTAGCAATAACCAAGGTGTGGCAGCAATCTGTGTGTGTTAAAGGTGAAATTGACCATTAAGCCTCAATCTTCTGTTTCTGTGAATTCCTTTTCCACATGGTTGGAATTTAATTTTTTGGGGATTGTTAGATTTAATTAAACCAGCATATATACATGGTTTTTAAGACACAGGATAGGGCAGCAACATACCTGTGAGCAGGAGCATTGCTTGGGTCTCAAAAGATCCGGGGCCCAAGACCCAATGCATATGGCCCAATTCTCTAAGTTGACCTCCTGCCCCCACCTTCCGCAGAAGCACATACCTCTCACATCCAGGGCCTCCCAGGTGACGTCTCCTCTGATGTAGATCTGTCATCATCTTCTTCATTCGGTCCGGACAACTTCTCTCAGCCGCTCCTCGTATCTACAGAGTGTGACACAAGGACATCTTAGCTTCCTCACATTTCTATCATCATCCCCCAACTTGGAGTCCCCACAGTGTTATCCTGCTGCTCACTGTGCCCCCAAAACACCAAATACTATCCTGAAGAAAAAATAGTGCTCCTCATAGTCCCACCAATAGTATTTCCCTTCTACAGTGCCCCCAGCCGTGATAATGCTCCCTAAGAGTGTCCCCATTAGTAGAAGAGCCCTCCAGTATTAATAATTCCCTCACACAGCTCACAGTAGAAATAAGACCCTCCTATTGTTCCCCCAGTGGTAATAAAGCTCTCTACAGCCCCCTTAGTAGTAATAAGGCCCCCCATAGTGCTCTTAGTAGAAATAAGGCCGATCTATAAGTCCCTCCTATAGAGACCGCAGTAGTAATAAGAACGCCTATAATGTACCCTGGATTTAAAATGCCCCCCCCCACAGTGCCCCCAGTATTTATACTGCCCCTACTGCTATAATGCTCACCCTGAAGTGCCCCCAGTATGTATACTGCCACGTACTGTTATAATGCTCGCCCTGAAGTACCCCTAGTATTTATACTGCCCCCCTGTAGTTATATATTCCTCCCTTTACTGCCCTCAGAAATGATGATTCCTCAGCCCCTCCACCATACAGTCCCATGTAAATATTATTTTCTCTCCCTCCGCCATAGATTCCCATGTAAATAACATCACACCATCTCTCCTGCCTCCTTCAAAATACAGTCCCATGTAAATAACATCACTCCCCTCCCTTCAGCCCCTCCAGCATACAGTCCCATTTAAATAACATCACTCCCCTCTCTTCAGCCCCTTCAATACATCATCCCATGCACCATCATCCCCACCCACAGCCACCTTCAATATACAGTCCCATGTAAATAACATCACCCCTTTCCAAAGCCCCTTCCAACATTCAGTCCCATGTAAATAACATCACCCCCTCCCACAGCCCCCTCCAACACACAGTCCCATGTAAATGACATCACCCCCTGAACATTCAGTCCCATGTAAATAACATCCCTTCCTTCAACATACAGTCCCAGTTAAATAACTACAACTCTTAGCATTGCTCTGCCTCTCCCTTCACTTACCTCTCCTCATGTAGCAAACCTCACCACAGCTTTTTCCCCTAGAATTTTCTTCATTGCCGTCTTCTCCTGTACTGGTCACATGATCGTAACATCCATCGCAGGTCCTTCTCACCCACTGCACTGATAACATGTATTGTGATGTCATTACAGGTCCTTCATCTCTTGCAGTGCTTTAGATTCCATTGTATTGCCGTCCCGAGGATGGCAATACAGTTGTATCCTCCTGGTAGCAGTGGCGGATTGGGAACTCAAAGTGGCCCTGGAAAAAAGCATAAAAGTGGTCCCATGTTGTAGGTGGGACCAAAATAGTAGGAGGCGGGACCATGCCAAGTGGACAGGATCAGCAAACTATTAGGCGTGGTTCACACAGCATACCTCCCGACTTCTGAAAAGCCAAAGGAGGGATAATAGCTGTATTGTGCCTGTACAACAGCAAATGTATTTCCACTATGCCATGCCTCTAACTCCGCTCAATACTCTATACACCCCAGCCCCACCCAGTGTCACACAGTAGTTATGCCCCCTTTCTGCTCCCACCCAGTAATTATTCCCATACACAGTAATTATGCCCCTTTATGCCCCTACACAGCATTTATGCCCTCCTGGTGCCTCCACACAAGGTTGTGACTTCTGTCCAGCTGCTGGGTGTTAAAGGACCTGAGAGCAGATTGTACTGGTGGCCTACTGATAGGAGAAGGGCTGGCGGCCTGATAATGACATCACAGCAAGGCCACTGGCAACTAGTGATGATCGAGCACCCCAATGTTCGGGTGCTCGGATGCTCTGGCTGAACACTAGGTGGTGCTTGAGTGCTCGGCCGAGCACCCGAGTATAATGGAAGTCAATGGGAGAAGACTGGGCAACCCCTGCTCTGCAGAGGGGAGGGTATCTGGTCCATAGGGAAACGTGGTGGAAACACCACTGAAATGGTTAGGGAACAGCATTGGGAGGATTTCTGGATGCATATTGGACACCGAAGTCGCTGCTGGGAACGAGAATTACGCCACTTTTGCGGAATAACAATAATACCCCCCAAAACCAAAGATAACATCGGTTTTAGAGGAAATATTGTTAGGAAACATATATTTACTTATACGTTAAGCGCAAGTGCTGCCAAAAATTACACGGATGAGGCACTCTGATACAACTGGTATATCATATAAAGGAGGGCCTCATTGTGGTATAATTTTGGGACTCCTACACTCATAAAGCCTATGCACAAAGTGAAAGGACTGCCAAAAATTAAAAGGAACAGGTACTCCAATACCCCCTTTATTACACATAAAGGAGTGCATCAGACACACCCTTGAAAAATTCGGATTGATGGCCTGCTGCTGACACTCCAAAACAATAGGGGTGACGTGCTGCTGCTGAGCTGACCGTGTAAAACATTATGGTCGATATGCAGCAGAGCTGACCGTGTAAAACATTATGGGTGACATGCAGCAGAGCTGACGGTGTAAAACATTATAGGTGACATGTAGCAGAGCTGACCGTCTAAAACATTGTGGTTGAGAGCCTGCTGGTGAGCTGACCGTCTAAAACCTTATAGTTCAGGGCCTGCTGGTGAGCTGACCGTCTAAATAATTATGGTTCAGGGCCTGCTGGTGAGCTGACCATCTAAAACATTATGGTTGAGGGCCTGCTGGTGAGCTGACTGTCTAAAATATAATGGTTCTGGCCCAGCTGGTGAGCTGAGCATCTAAAAAATTATGGTGCAGGGCCAGCTGGTGAGCTGACCGTGTTAAAAATTATGGTTCCGGCCCAGCTGGTGACCTGACCGTCTAAAAAATTATGGTGCAGGCCCAGCTGGTGAACTTCGAGGGCAGCCTAAGCAGTTTCATATGATGGAGGATGAGGAGGAAGAGGACGAGAAGAGGAAGGGGTGCATGGGAATACAGTGTATTCAATACACCCTAAAAGGCACATTTAAGGTTCCTTCATGTTAAGCCGCTTTCCTCTGGTGGAGTAGAGAAGTCGGGGTCAATCCAGGCCTTGTTCATTTTGATAAGCGTCAACCTCTCAGCATTGTCAGTTGACAGGTGGATGCGCTTATCAGTAATTATGCCCCCAGCAGACAAAATGCTGGCGGCAGGGCAGCCCAGCACCTCCAAGGCGTAGAGCGCCAGTTTGTGCCATGTGACCAGCTTAGACACCCAATAATTATACGGCACAGAGGGATCGCTGAGGACGTTGACATGGTCAGCTAGGTACTCCTTTACCATCTTCTAAAACTTTTCCCTCCTTGTCACACTAGGCCACTCTTCAGGGTGAGGGTGCTGGCGGGGTGTCATGAAACTGTCCCAGGCCTTGGAGAGTGTCGCCCTGCCTTTGTTGGAACTGCTGTGTGTTCCCCTCGTCTCCCCTCTTCGGGGGGCCAGCGTTGTCAGATGGAAATTTTTGGAGCAATTTTTCAACAAGGGCCTTTTGGTATTGCAACATTTTACTTGTCCTCTCCACCACTGGAATGAGAGATGAGAATTTCTCTTTGTAGCGGGGTCGAGAAGGGTGAACAACCAGTAATCGGTGTTGGCTAATATGCGTATAACGCGAGGGGCACGGGAAAGGCAGCATAGCATGAAGTCAGCCATGTGTGCCAGAGTCCCAACAGACAAGGCTTCGCTCTCCCCACCAGGATGATGACTCTCAATATCCTCCTCGTCCTCCTCTTCGCCCCATCCACGCTGAAGAGATGGTGTAAACGTGCTATGGCTACCCTGTGTAGCAGTGGCAACCGTCTCCTGCTCCTCCTCCTCATCCAATTCGCGCTGAGAAGACGATCCAAAAGTGGTCTGGCTATCAACCTGTGTCGGGTCTTCCCCCATTTCCACCTCTTCGACATGCAGAGCCTCGGCCTTTATTGTGAGCAGTGAGCTTTTTAGTAGACACAGAAGTGGAAGAGTTACGCTGATAATTGCATTATCGCGGCTCACCATCTGTGTAGATTCATCAAAGTTGCGTAACACCTCACAGAGGTCAGACATCAATGTGCGCGAGGTTGGCCAGCTCCAAGGCCGCCAGCAAGTTGTGGCCATTATCAGATACAACCATGCCTGGCTGTAGGTTGACTGGCGAGAGCCACAGCTCAGCCTGTTCCCTTTTGCCCTGCCATAGCTCTGCGGCAGTGTGCTGTTTGTCACCTAGGCAGATAAGCATGGCCTGTTGCCGCTTCCTAACTGCTGTGCTACACTGCTTCCAGCTACTGACAGAAGTCTGACTGGTGCTACAAGATGGAAATTCTGTATGGGAACTGGAGGAGGAGGTGGAGGAAGAGAAGGAGGGGTTGCAGCCGCTACTGTAGGTGGTGGCGGAAATCCGGATGGAAGTAGGGCCCGCAATCCTGGGAGTGGGTAGCACCTGTGCCATCTCAGGGTACGACTCGCTACCAGCCTCCACAACATTCACCCAGTGTGCCGTCAGGGAAATGTAGCGTTCCTGGCCAGAAGCGCTTGTACATGTGTCAGTTGTTAAGTGGACCTTGCCAGTAACTCCGTTGGTCAGGGCAGTGTGTGTGCAGTAGAAGGATCCGTGAGGTGAGTAAAGGTAATACTTTAGGCACAGTAACACAGGAGAGCAGGAGAGAGAAGGAGCAGCTTCTCCATTATCTTCTGCTGCTGCCTCGGCTCCTCTGGCTCCACCTCCTCCTCACACAGAATAGAATATCACACTGCAGAGCTGAGGGGTGGAGCTGTCTGCTCATGTGGGGTCCGTGAAGTTTACTTTGGAGAAATACAAAACCAGTTTGATCACACCTTTGATCAACAAAATTTGCCCCTTTAGGGATTCCCTAGGATTATGTAGATAGGACTTAACTTTTATTAGAAATTATAAATAACAAATATTGCACTCAAAAATATTAAAACTGTCAGCCGGCAGCTGTGCCCTATTGGTACTAACACCCACGTGTTGTGGGTATAATTAGGTAGCCAGGAGTCACCTTTTTATGAGGATATATTTTTATAGATACTATGTGACAACATATGGTTGGGGAATGGTAATAGCCTTTAATTCTGGAACATAGTATCATTAATAATAGAGGTTTAGAACTGTTGAGCCTATAATAGTTACTTTTGTTATCACACCCCGAGGATTACCCTATAGGGGATCTTGGCTATATACTTTGGAGAAAGGAAGAAGCCCTGCAAGGTACTGTACTGTCCCATTCCCCAAAGTAAAATTATGTGTGCCAGTGCTGCAGTCCAGCACCTGTTAACAGCCGTGCTGGTAGCTGTGAGGTGGCCCACTGCACAGTAAATGACTGGCAGGCAGAACATTTGGGGCCTGGGGCAAAACATCTGGGGACCAGGCCCCGAATGTTTTAGCCTAATGACGACCCTGCCTGTGAGTGATAATGAGAAATTGAGCATTTGGCCTCCATTGTCTGTTTCCATGAATTCTATTTCCACATGGTTGGAATTTGCATTTTTTTGGGACTTGTTCAATTTAATTAAACCAGCATATAGGCACCAATACACAGGCCAGCACACAAAAGTATATTTAGGGGATAATGAATTATATATGTGTTCACTAACAAGTTTCCAGTCAATTTTTTTGACTGAATATTAGTGATGAGCGAACATGTTCGGCCGAATACAATATTTGGCCGAACATGGTGGTACTTGGGTACACGAGGTATTCGTCCGAATACCGCGTTTGCTCGAGCACCATGCTCGAGTCCCCTCCACGCACGCTAATTAGCCAATTAGCGTGCGTGGAGGTATGGCATTCAGTGTAATGCCAGTAGCCATGTTAGCTACTGGCATTACACTGATTGGCTGGCCGGGAACGCGTCATCGGGTGCTATAAACCACCCGGTGACATGTGACCCTGCCAGTGTTAGACAGGGAGAGGTGCTGCAAGGAGGGACAGAGTGTAGGGAGAGAAGCACGCTAGGCAGGGATAGAAATCGCTCAAAAAAGACCCAAAAGCCCTTTTAAGGGCTATTATATGTGGCACAAACTTATTTTTTATATTTTAGTACTTTGAAGGTGTTGAAAATAGTGCTAGGTGGCCTGCCATTAACGCCACAAGCGCTGCTGCAACAAGGAGGGACATACACTGTAAGGGAGAGAAGCACGCTAGCCAGGGATAGAAATCGCTCAAAAAAGACCCAAAAGCCCTTGTAAGGGCCATTATATCTGTCACAAACCTTTATTTACTGATATTTGAGTACTTTAAAGGTGGTGAAAATAGCACTAGGTGGCCTGCCATTAATGACACATGTGCTGCTGCTGCATGCCGCATGCTGTAGGACACTCTCTGTATACTATATACCTGACATACTTTGCTATAATTTCTGCTGTTAAGCCCGCAGTAAGCAAGTAAGTCTTGCTGTATAATATTTGCGTATTTATAGAATTTCTATAGGCAGGGTTACTACCATTGTTCAAACGTCCTTTGGGAAATATGTTTTTTTTTTTTGTGTGTAAAAAAAAAAAACCCAGGTGTGCCCTGTCAGTAATGCTAGGTGCACAGCGTATTACAACCGTTCAAAAGTCTCTGTAGCTGACCTCCATGTTTAATACCGTTAATTTAGGCTGCAGTTCCTCATTTGCTGCTGCGGTTCAATTTTCCCAAGGAGGGAATTAAACAATAGGGATAGGATTTGGGTAGGTAGAACGAATTTCGCTGTTCAAAAAAGACGAAAGTCCCTTTTGAAATACGTCTTTTTTTTATTTTTGTGGGTGTCAAAAAAACCCAGGTGTGCCCTGTCAGTAACGCTAGGTGCATAGCGTATTACAACCATTCAAAAGTCTCTGTAGCTGACCTCCGTATTTAATACTGTTAATTTAGGCTGCAGTTCTTCATTTGCTGCTGCTCTATAACGTTAGCGCATTCAGAATATTGGACATTCTTTTACATTTTTCTGGTTATACAGTCAATAAAAATCTGCAGTACTGTAGTTGTGACCAAGTTGCATATATACTATATAATATGTGCAAGGCGAGCACTAAGGGACGGGGAAGTGGGCGTGCTGCTGATGGTGAACGTAGAGGCCATTGCTCTGGGCTGATAATTCTTCCAGTTGGTTCAGCACCACCCCCTCTTCCACAAAGTCCAGTCTCAGTAGCCAAGAGTCTGGACAACCGCATCCTCACCCTGATCCTCCTGCCACCCACCATGCAGAGTCTGGGCAAAGAAGAGATCCCACATTGGGATATTCCGAGGAGCTTTTTTCATCACTGTTCCTTGGCTTGAGCCTCTCGCCACGGCCGCTTGAAGTGGGACATGAGGAGATATTGTTCCCCGATTCCCAACCTATTGAGCAAACACAGTCTGAAGACGATGACGGTGGGGAATGACAAGTATTTTCTCCCGAGGTGGATGATGATGAGACACAGTTGCCAATAAGTCAAGGGCAATTAGTGTCTCAAGAGCTTGTGGATGAGGTTGAGACGCAGTTGAGTCAGGTTCTTGTTAGTTCACCATGTCAGGAGGAGGAGCAGAGTGAGGATGTGGAAGAGGAGGTGGTGGTCGACGAAATTGCTGACCCAACCTGGGAAGGTGGCAAGCCAAGAAAGGACAGCAGTCCAGAGGGGGAGGGATCTGCAGCAGCGCAACAGGCTGGAAGAGGCAGTGGGGTGGAAAAAGGGAGAAGGCAGGCCACGACAACCAGGCCCGCAACTGTTCCCCGGAGCAGCCCCTTGTGGCCAGCTCCCTTGCCAAGGGTTATGTGTTCCGCAGTCTGGCGTTTTTTTGAGGAAAGTGCTGACGATAAACGGATTGTAATTTGTAACCTGTGCCATATCAAGATGAGCAGGGGCGTAAACACCAGCAACCCGACCACCAACAGCATGATCCGACACATGTCAGCAAAGCACCCTAAAAGGTGGGCTGAACGCCTGAGTCCAGGATCTGTGTCTGCAGGTCACACCACTGCCTCCTCTTCCCCTCTGTTACGTGCTGTCCAAGACACAGGCCCAGATGCCTCCCGCCCTGCACCTGGACCTTTGCAGGAAACATCAGCCAGCACGTCCACTTCAATGTCCCAGTACAGCTTTCAAACGTCCTTACCGCAGGCATTTGAACGCAAGTGCAAATACCCTGCCACCTACCCACAGGCCATAGCTCTAAACGCGCAACTTACCAAGTTGCTGGCCCTGGAAATGTTGCCGTTTAGGCTGGTGGACACAGAGGCCTTTCGCAGCCTGATGGCGGCGGCTTTCCCTCGTTACGCTATTTTTCTCGGTGTGCCGTCCTTGCCTTACACCAGCATGTGTCCAGAAACATAACCCGGGCCCTGACCAACGCAGTTACTGGCAAGGTCCACGTAACAACTGACACATGGACAAGCGCTTGTGGCCAGGGACCCTACATTTCCCTGACGGCACACTGGGTGAACGTTGCGGAGGCTGGGAGCGAGTCGTCCCCTGGGATGGCCCAGCTGCTAGCCACACCGAGGATTGTGGGCCCTACTTCCATCCAGATTTCCGCTGCCACCTATAGTAGCGGCTGCAACCCCTCCTTCTCTTCCTCCACCTCCTCCACTTCTTCCCATGCAGAATTGCCATCGTACAGCACCACTCAGACTTCTGTCAGTAGCTGGAAGCAGTGTAGCACAGCAGTCGGTAAGCGGCAACAGGCTGTGCTGAAGCTTATTTGCTTGGGTGACAAACAGCACACCGCCACAGAGCAGTGGCGTGGCATAAGGGAACAGGCTGAGCTGTGGCTCTCACCAGTCAACCTACAGCCAGGCATGGTTGTATCCGATGAAGGCCGTAACTTGGTAGCAGCTTTGGAGCTGGCCAACCTCCCACACATACCATGCCTGGCACATGTATTCAACTTAGTGGTTCAGCGGTTTCTGAAAACCCACCCAAATTTATCTCAGCTACTGGTAAAGATGCGTCGCCTGTGTGCCCATTTCCGCAAGTCACCAACAGCTTCAGCCAGCCTTGCAACCCTGAGCACGCGATGGAATTCCACCTTACACATGTTGAGCAGGCTTTGTGAGCAAACCACTCCAATAACATATATGGGCGTTGGGGTTTGAGGTGGCGCTGGTCTGTATTGCCTTGTACTTGATGTATGGTTTGGGACTTACATGTTTGGTATTGTGACTAGTTTGGCACTTGCACTTTAATTATTTGTATATACCCTACTATTACGTACCCTGCTGTTTTGCCATACAGTATACTGATTACATTTTCCAGATAGCCCCTCTTTTCTTGTATGTCACCACCATTGTCTTTTTAACTAGCTTTTTTTACTTGTTTGATGTAATAATAAAGTTTACTTGTCTCTCTGCATACCCTTATGTGTGTTTCTAGTATTGCGCAGGCTTTGTGAGCAGCAGAGAGCAATAGTAGAATACCAGCTGCACCACAGTCTGCACCTTTCTAGTCAGCTTCCGCTCTTCACAAGCGACGAGTGGGCATTGATGTCTGACCTCTGTGAGGTGTTACGCAACTTTGATGAATCTACACGGATGGTGAGCGGCAATAATGCCATTATCAGCGTAACCATCCCACTTCTGTGTCTGCTAAAAAGCTCGCTGCTCACAATAAAGGCCGAAGATCTGCGTGTGGAAGAGGTGGAAATGGGGGAAGACCCTTCACAGGGTGATAGCCAGACCACCCTCGATTCTTCTTCTCAGCACCAATTGGAGGACGAGGAGGAGGAGACGGTTGTCACCGCTACGCAGGGTAGGCATACCACATTTACACCATCTCTTCGGCATGGATGGGCTGAAGAGGAGGAAGAGGACGAGGAGGATATTGAGAGTCATGCTCCTGGTGGGGAGAGCGAAGCCTTGTCTGTTGGGACTCTGGCACAGATGGCTGACTTCATGCTAGGCTGCCTTTCCCGTGACCCGCGCATTATACGCATATTAGGCAACATGGATTACTGGTTGTTCACCCTTCTCGACCCCCACTACAAAGAGAACTTCCCATCTCTCATTCCTGTGGTGGAGAGGACAAGTAAAATATTGCAATACCAGAAGGCCCTTGTCGAAAAATTGCTACACAAATTTCCATTTGACAACACTGGCGGCAGAGTACGTAGCTCCTTGGCCACCCGAGGAGGGGAGATGAGGGGAACACACAGCAGTTCCAACAAAGGCAGGGCAACACTCTCCAAGGCCTGGGACAGTTTCATGACACCCCGCCAGCAGCCTCACCCTGATGAGCGGCCTAGTGTGACAAGGAGGAAAAAGTTTTGGAAGATGGTAAAGGAGTACCTAGCTGACAGTGTCAACGTCCTCAGCGATCCCGCTGTGCCATATAATTATTGGGTGTCTAAGCTGGACACATGGCATGGGCGCTCTACGCCTTGGAGGTGCTGGCCTACCCTGCCGCCAGCGTTTTGTCTGAGCGGGTATTTAGTGCCGCTGGGGGAATAATTACTGATAAGCGCATCTGCCTGTCAACTGACAATGCTGACAGGTTGATGCTTATCAAAATGAACAAGGCCTGGATTGCCCCTGACGTCTGTACTCCACCAGAGGAAAGCAGCTTAACATGAAGAAAACTGTGATCAGGCTATTAGGGTGTATTGAATAAACTATATTATCATGCACCCCTTCCTCTTCTCGTCCGCCTCTTTCGCCATCATATGAAGCAGCTTATTAGGCTGCCCTCGAAGTCCACCAGCTTGGCCTGCACCCAAATTTTTTGGCCACTCAGCTCACCAGCTGGGCCTGCAACATAATTTTTGGGTCTGTCAGCTCATCAGCAGGCACCATAATGTCAGCTTGGCATTAGCATGTCACACTGAAATGTTTAACGGTCTGCTCTTCTGCAGAATATCATTATTTCGATGGTCAGCTTGTCATTAGCGTGTCACACTTAAATATTTTTAACTGTCTGCTCTTCTGCAGAACGTCATATGAAGAATATAATGTTTTCAACGGTCAGCATGGCATTAGCATGTCACACTTAAATATTTTTATCGGTCTGCTCTGCAGCGGAATGTCACAAAGAATATCATTTTTTTGGATGGTCAGCTTGGCATTAGTGTGTCAGATTTAAATATTTTTAACGGTCTGCTCTGCAGCGGAATGTCACATCAATAATATAATTTTTTTGGATGTCAGCTCGGCATTAGCGTGTCACAATTGAAAATTTTTAACAGTCTGCTATGCAGCGTAATGTCACATGAAGAATATCATTCTTTTGGATGGTCAGCTCGACCTTAGCGTGTCACACTTGAAAATTTTTAACGGTCTGCTAATCAGTGGAATGTCACACAAAGAATATCATTCTTTTGGATGGTCAGCTTGGCATCAGCTTGTCACCCTTAAATTTGGGACAGTTTGATAAAGCACGGTGGCAGCAGCATGGAGTCCGATTCCATTATTCAGAGCTCAAGTATTCAGTCCACCTGGCTTGGTTTGAACACTCAAATTTTTTAAGTAAACGATTCCAGCCCCCGGGACACAGAATGAACAGCATCGGGGAGGTGCCGAGAGGCAGGGGCTCCAACAGGTGGTAGCTCACCTCCCTGCAGGCAGCCAACTCGATCCTCTGCAGCAGAATGTCACATCAAGAATATCATTCTTTTGGACGGTTAGCTCGACATTAACGTGTCACACTTGAAAATTCTTAATGGTCTGCTCTGCAGTGGAATGTCACATCAAGAATATCATTCCTTTGGACGGTCAGCTCAACATTAGCGTGTCACACTTGAAAATTTTTAATGGTCTGCTCTGCAGCGGAATGTCACATGACGAATATTTTTTGGACGGTCAGCTTGGCATCAGCTTGTCACCCTTAAATTTGGGACAGTTTGATAAAGTGCGGTGGCAGCAGCATGTGTCCCTCAAATTTTTTTTTACGGTCAGCTCGGCAGCAGAGTGTCAAACTTAAATTTGGGACAGTTTGATAAAGTACGGTGGCAGCAGCATTGAGTCCAATGCCATTATTCAGAGCTCAAGTATTCAGTCCACCCGGCTTGGTTTGAACACTCGAATTTTTGAAGAAAACGATTCCGGCCCCCGGAACACAGAATGAACAGCATCGGGGAGGCGCCGAGAGGCAGGGGCTCCAACAGGTGGTAGCTCACCTCCCTGCAGACAGCCAACACGATCCTAAGATTAAACTTCAAGCTTTTTAAGTGCAGCAACTTAGATAAAAACAATAGGACATGGAATTACTGCGGAGAGCGAGCGTGGAACGGGAGACGTGGCCCATGCTGCTGGGGGGGCCCCGGCCTCCTGTGGCGGATAGTGAAAAAGGAAACGGTCGTCAGCGACTCTGAGTGATGCGGTGGCAGCAGCATGTATCCATTAAACTTTTTGAACGGTTAGCTCGGCAGCAGAGTGTCACTCTTACATTTTGTGGACGGTCTGCGCAGCAGCAGAATGTCAACCCTATTGTTTTTGAGTGTCAGCAGCAGGCCATCAATAATAATTTTTCACGGGTGTGTCTGATGCCCTACTTTATGTGTAATAAAGGGTGTATTGGAGTGCCTGATCCTTGTAATTTTTGGCAGCCCTTTCCCTTAGTGCATAGGCTTTATAAGTGTCTGAGTCCCAGAATTATACCACAATATGAATGAGGCCCTCCTTTATGTGATATACCAGTTGAATGGGAGTGCCTCATCCGTGTAATTTTTGGCAGCACTTGCGCTTAACGTACAAGTAAATCTATGTTTCGTAACAATATTTCCTGTAAAATCGATGTTATCTTGGGTTTTTGGGGGGTATTTTTGTCATTCCATAAAAGTGGCGTCATAGTCGGCCATCATCGTTAATAGCAGCGACTTCGGTGTCCAAGATACATCCTCCCCATGCTGTTCCCTAACCATTTCTGTGGTGTTTCCACCATTTTCTGACGTTTCCCTATGGACCAGACACCCTCCTCTCATCCTAGCAGGGGGTGCCCGGTCTTCTCCCATTGACTTCCATTATACGTGGGTGCTCGGCCGAGCATTCGAGCACCACCTAGTGTTCGGCCAGAGCATCCGAGAACCCAAACATCGGGGTGCTCGACCATCACTAATGAATATATTGAAGCGAATAGGGACCAATACTGACCCCTTTGGTGCTCCACTAGTGATGGTGACCCAATCTGAGTGTGTACCATTAGGAGTGTGCACCCTCTGTTTTCTATCTGAGCCAGTTACTTACTCACATACATTTTGTCCCAGGCCAAGGATTCTCATTTTATATATTAACCTTTTATGTGGTACAGTGTTAAATGCTTTGGAGAAGTCCAGATATACGACATTCATTGATTCGCCACGGTCAAGCCTAGAACTTACCTCCTCATAGAAATTGAATTAATTAGTGTGACATAAATGATCCCTCATGAAGCCATGCAGATATGGCTTTATTTGCTTATTTTCATTGAGGTACTTCAAGATAGAATCTCTTAGAAAACCTTCAAACAGTTTACCCTCAACAGATGTTAAACTTACCGGCCTATAGTTTCCAGGATCTGGACCCTTTTTGAATACTGGCACCACATTTGCTATGCACCAATCTTGTGGCACGCTCCCTGTCAGTATAGAGTCCTTAAATATCAGAAATAAGGGTCTGTCTATGACATTACTTAATTCTCTTAGGATATGGGGGTGTATGCCGTCCTTTTCTGGCAACTTTTCTATTTTCACCTTTTTAAAGGGTTTTTGTCACCATTTTTTTCAGTATGAATCAGGCTGACATTAGAGATGTGCTAATGTCACTTGATTCCAAATATATATCTGTTTTATTTACTGGTGTCCCCATTTTTATATAAAATGAACTTTTATTTTATGCTAATAAGGCCTCTAGGTGCAAGGGGCGTTACCCCTGCTCCTAGAGGCTCTGTTGATTGACAAGCCCAGGCAGAGAAGAAACACTCCATTCACCATAGCTTGCAAGGACCTTCAATGATGTCATGACTAGAGATGAGCGAGTAGTATTCGACCGAGCCGGTATTCGATCGAATACTATGCTATTCGTCATACTCGATTTCGATCGAGTATAACGGCGATGACGCACTTAAAATTCGTTTCCCCTCCCAACTTCCCTGGCGCTTTTTTTACACCAATCACTATGCAGGGGGGGTATGAAAGGTCCTCGGAGCACGCTGGAATCGCGAGAACGGCGTCTACATGCATTGGCTGGAAAAACCATGTGACCTCGAATCATAAAAACTCAGCTCTTCCTGCTCGTTCGCATATGCTGCATGAACGTAGTTAGGGACAGAGGCCCGAGCAGGGAGAGACAGGCTTTAGCTGTATGAAAGTCAGGCAGGACCCCAAAAGTATATAACAGAAGCTCAGAATATCGCATTTACCACCATATATACCGGCTACCAGCGGACAGGAGAGTGATTGACAGCCCTTATCAGGGCTACTATACTGCACGGTATATAGCTGATTCTAACTATATACACTCTGCACAGAACGGCTGCTTTATTGAGGGATAGCTGCTGGAGTAGGGACAGAGAGAGGCATTA
>ONZH01006603.1:0-27577 GCA_900303285.1 Rhinella marina | reverse complement strand
CTTCCCAGAGTCACAAACCACTTCTCAGGTTGCTGCTGACCTCGTTCCCGATGCCCAAGTTTTCCAACTGTTGCAGTCTGTGGGTGATGATGATTAGGGATGAGCGAACTTTTGAAAAGTTCGGTTCGCTTCGATTCGGCGAACTTTCATGAAGTTCGGATTCGTACGAACCGAACCTAAAACGAACCTTGCTATAACAGCTGAATAATAGCTGCTAAAATAATTGGAGTCTGATAGGGTACAGTTTCGTTTACTTGCAGTTGCTATTACAATGAAAAAAATGGAAAAAAGTTACTTCAACAACAGCGACGCAAAATATACGCATATTTGAGAATTTACACTAATGCGTACGCTAATGCAAACATTCCCGCACAAATAACGAACATACAGTGTAGCGTTGTCAAAGGTACGCTACTTAACAGAATATGTACGCATTAGCGTACTCATACACTGCGTCTGCGAACATTCCTTCGCCGCCGCCCCGGAAGAGAGATTATTCGCTGAGGCAGAACCCCATGGTTCCCGAAGCAGTGACCGCAAAGGCCCTCACCCTCTGGGAGTACAAGAGACACGTGGAGGAGTGGGTGGTGCAGGTCTTAGAACACCCCCGTACCGGAGATCCCGTACTGGAGAGAAGACTGGGCACCGTGCTATGGTTCAGCGTGGAGAGAGGCGTAGGTTTTATCACCGATGAAGAAACCGCCAAGGAATTCTACGTGAATCGCAGGTCGGTGAAGAGGATATATCTACCTCGGAGTCGTCATAATTTACATCCCGGGGACTATGTGATCTATACCCCGATGAAGTCCCTCCAGGGGCCGTTTGCAACAGGCATGAAGGTATTGACCCGTCCAGCGAGGCCTGCCTGGCCCCCGGAAAGGTGGGAAGAAGAGTCAGCGGACAGCACAGAGCCGTATCGCTTACCTGCTGCTGATGCCCCGCAGGCAAAAGAAGAGCCTACCCATCAGCCGGAACCCCTGATCCCAGGTCTACTGCCTCCACCTACAATGCAGGTGGGAGAGTTGGTCACCTCCACCTTCAACTTTCAGCCCACTGTGGTACATGCCAGACTACCCTGGCAAATCGAAGCCGCCATGAGCGCCGCCCGTGGGAGACCCCTACAAGAACCCCTACAGCCGGAGTGTCTGACCCCCGTCGTACCGGCAAGAGGATCCGGCCAGGAGGCGAAGGTAGGAGAGGCTTCCGCATCAGCATGCAGGACCCCCAAACTGGTCCCATCACTGAGAGGACGCCGGGGAATGGCTGCCGCTTATCGGGCAGCTTATCAGAGGCAGGAGCACCCTCTAATGTCCTTCAGCTCGAGTAGTAGCGAGGAGGACTGGCAGGCCTTCCAATAGTGGGAGCCTGCACTCAAGTACTGCCAAATAACTCCAGGACTAATGGGAGCCACCCCGTGGACTGAGCCTGAAAGGGAGAGAACCTGATTGGCTGTGTTTTAGTTGTTTATGTTGCCCTGTTTTGGCCTCATCTGGAAGGACACGTGTGGCTGGACTCCCCCCATCTGCAATAATCCAAGTTGCGCCATGTTTGCGCACCACATCCTTTTTCCCCCCTTTTCAGGTTGTTGGGAAATCACTTTTAAAACGGTTTGTCAAGAAACCTTTTCTGCTATTTATAACCTATTTTATTACCCATGTGGATTACAAATTTCAAGTCAAATTTGGGACTTTGTTCCTGTTCCAAGCCAAAGAAGAAGAAAAGATGGACTTGAATGTAACCACAGATATCCTATATTATGCCTTTATTATATTTGTACTTAAATGTTTGCACTAATGTTTTTATATTTCATGAACGTTCAAGAATATTGCCCATTGTGTGTGTTTCTTTGCAGGTACCACAATGTGTCCTAAATGCACTTTAATGTATGGTCACGCACTTAGCCAGATAGATAGCACCTTACTTGTCTCTACCTCAGATATATATGCTGCCTCTGAGGGCGTTTCACACTAACGGTTCATGGTAGCCAGGTGTCAGAGCCACAAGCAGTTTTCTCTTTATTCCTTCAGGGTTATCCTCGCTGCTATAGATGTGTCCGGAGAGAATAGTCTCTCCTTGGAACTATGGAAGGACGGGCAGCCCCCCCCCACTCCTAGTTCATTGTCCTTTATGTGTGTGGTTAGAGAGATCTTAATTCTCTCATAGGAACTATGGCAGGACTGGCAGATTCCTCCTCCTAGTTCACTGTGTCCTGAGGCCTCGAGCACCGCCTCCAGGAAAATAACTTGCAGCTACAGATAGACATCAAGGTGACAAAGCGTAAAGCATTATCAGGCTTTGGTGCTTGGAAGGGATTACAGAATAAGGCCACCCTTCCGTTTGCGGGCTTATCATTTCACAATGGTGGGATTACAGAGTGAAGACACCCCCATGCTTTCTTTGGTATTTTATGGCCGAAATATTCTGAGTCAGTCCGAAATGGTTGCTTAGTGCAGTTTACATAGGTTGTTCGTCTGCTGAGAGGGGATAACAGAGATCGGACACCCTACTCACAAGGCAGGAACGTACCAGCATAGTAGCTCAATTGTGTATTTATGTATGTTATGCCATTTATATGTATCTATTTCATGCAGCACCTTGTATTCATTGGATTCTCTGTAAGCTTTTCTATATCCTAATCCTGTATGCTAATCCTAAGCACAAGCCAAGGACGGCTTGACTTTAAGTAAGGGGGAATGTAACACCCCAGAGTAGTGTTACAACTCTGCGTAACCAGCTTTATCTGTGTGCTACTCTAGAAATGTAATTCTGTGCATTGATGTCATCACCAGCATTAATATGCATTATATTCCATGTTATGCAACTGTTTCTCATGTAATGTACCTGGTGTACCAGCAGGTGTCAGTAAATACTATGGCAGATTCAGATGTAGTTTTACCAGAATGGTACATTCCTTAGTCCATTCTGACCCCCTCTGCTGGAGAGAAGTTAAGCTCTTCCAACTTCCTGCAGTGAGGAGGAAATGACAGTTTAGTCAGAGAGTTGTCCCCTGTACCCTGATCAGGGAGGACATGTGCAGGACAGCAGAGCACCTTCAGCTCTGCTGTACCCTAAAGACAGAGTAATATAGCCTGCAATAAGGCACAACAATAATACTCTCAAGGGAAGCCAGACTTAAGAGGTAACCTCAGTTTAGAACAGGAAGCCTGACACCTGAATTTCCAAGCATCTGCCAAGTATAAGCAATAAGCTGCACTTGCTGGACACCAAGTTGAAGGATGAACCTTATTCAAAGATAAATTAATAAAACTACGTTGGACCATTCCCACAAGTCTGCGCATCATTCCCACCTGACGACCCACAATTACTACTACTAGTAATTTATTGCAGCCGGAGCCACCGCCTGGGGCCTGTCCGTCTCACGAGGTAGGAACAACGTGACAATCCCACCAAAGTCTTGAGTGGCCTAAATACCCCTTGGCATTATGATTATTATGACATTATGACATTATGATTGAGTGCCTGCTGGTGAACAGACCCTTGAAAACATTATGGTTGAAGACCTGGTGGTGAACAGACCCTAAAACATTATTTTTGAGGGACTGGTGGTGAACAGACCCTTGAAAACATTATTGTAGAAGGCCTGGTGGTGAACAGACCCTTGAAAACATTATTTTTGAGGGACCGGTGGTGAACAGACCCTTGAAAACATTATGGTAGAAGGCCTGGTGTGGAACAGACCATTGAAAACATTTTTGATGGCCTGGTGGTGAACCAGTAGGGTTAAGAAGAGACAAGTTGAGGAGGAGGAGGAGGCAGCACTTGATTGCACCCAGTATGTTTCCAAATAGACAATTGACGGTGGGGGCATTAGTAGGATCAGTATTCTTTTGGACCCAGAAGGGCCTAGTACAGAGAACTGAAGTTGGAAGCTAAGAATATGCACGCTTGTAAAAATCACTTTTTATACATGACAAAATGTTGATGTAGAGTTCAGCACAGGACAGTCAACGTTAAAAAAAACCCCTCTAACATTACAGCTAGTCTAGTAGGATACGGATACGGTTAAATAGACAGAAAACCTCACCCACAGAATCCATGAGGTGAAGAAAGGACATTTAAAAAGGCACAGATTCAAGAAGGCTTTATGCCAGTTCCATTATCCAAAAATACGTGTCCAATTTTCATGAAATGGACACCTCACTGGCACTCGCTTTACAAATTGACAAAATATCAAATTTGACAAATTGAAAAATAGACAAAATGTCAAAAATTGACAAATTGACAAAATGTCGGCGCGCTCAGGCACTTCCGGAGCTGTGTGGGTGACGTCACACATCTTGTTTTTCACAGAAAACCAGGATACAAGGGATTATAGGAGTAATAATCCCTTGTATCCTGGTCTATTCTGTGAAAAAAGTAGTTTTGCGTCGCCGTTTTCTTTTCCCCAGATTCGTCACGATTCTGTTAAAAAAACGGTTCGGTTCGCTCAAAATAAAGGCGACGCAAAATTTACGCATATTTGAGAATGTACGCCAATGCATGTACACATTAGTGAACATTCTCAAATATGCGTATATTTAGGTTATGGAATATGGCATATTCCATACCCTAAATATACGCATATTTGAGAATGTTCGCTAATGTGTACGCATTTTATGAATTAATACGCATTAGTTTACGCATTAGCGTACATTCTCAATAAATATGCGTATATTTTGCGTCGCCGTTATTTTCACCAGATTCGTTACGAACTTTCTCAAAATTCGGTTCGGTGACGAACCGAACTTTTGGGAAAGTTCGTAATGAATCTGGTTCGTTACGGTTCGGTTCGCTCATCCCTAATGATGATGATGATGATGATGATGATGATGACAATGTTGAGTGAGTGGAAGAAGTTTGTAAAGAGGTGTCAGAAGAAGAGGAGACACGGTTGTCAGACAGTGGTGAAGTTGTTGTTAGGGGAAGAATTCCGAGGGGGGAGCAGACTGAGGAATCGGAGGATGACGAGGTGACTGACCCAAGCTGGGTTGATATGCCGAGTGAAGACAGTGCTTCTGAGGCGGAGGCGAGTGCTGCACCAGAACAGGTTGTAAGAGGCAGTGGTGTGGCCAGGGGGAGAAGCAGGGCCAGAGCTGGTGCATCAGCAGCAACTGTTTCACGTAGTGAAGCTCCCGTGGCGAGGCCTAGATGTTCTCAAGTCTGGAGGTTCTTTAAAGAAAGTGAGGATGACCGACGGACTGTGGTGTGCAACCTGTGCCACACCAGGATCAGCAGGGGTGCCACCACTACTAGCCTAACCACCACCAGCATGCGCAGGCATATGAGTGCTAAACACCCCACTCAATGGAACCAAGGCCGTTCACCACCTCCTGCGGGTCACACCACTGCTCCTTCCCCTGTGTCACTCGCTGCCTCTGCTAGTCAACCCCCTGCGTCACTCGCTGCCTCTGCTAGTCAACCCCCTGCCCAGGACCCCAGCACGAGCGCCTCCCGCCGGAAAACCACACCTTCGCCTCCACGATCCTCCACAGTGTCCACCGTGTCCCAGCGCAGCGTTCAGCTGTCTTTACAGCAGACGCTGGAGCGCAAGAGAAAATACAGTTCCACCCACCCACATGCCCAAGCCCTCAACGTCCACATCTCCAAATTGCTTAGCCTGGAGATGCTGCCCTATAGGCTGGTAGAGACCGAGGCCTTTCACAATCTCATGGTGGTGGCTGCCCCTCGGTATTCGGTCCCCAGACGCCACTATTTTTCCCTTTTCCCGATGTGCCGTCCCAGCCCTACACCAGCACGTGTCGGAGAACATGATCCATGCCCTGACCAACACTGTTTCTGAGAAGGTCCACCTAACCACGGACACGTGGACAAGTGCTGCCGGGCAGGGACACTATATCTCACTGACGGCACATTGGGTTAACTTGGTGGAGGCTGGGACCGAGAATGACCCTGGGGCCGCTCATGTACTGCCCACACCGAGGATTGTGGGGCCTACCTCGGTCACGGTCTCTCAGATGTACTATGCCTCCTCCTCCTCCTCCGACCCCTCCTCCTCCTCCACCGAATTACCATCCGTGGGCACGGCGCCTTCAGTCGGTAGCTCTAGGCGCAGCAGCAGTGCCGTGGGTAAGCGCCAGCAGGCGGTGCTCAAACTGCTGAGCTTAGGTGACAAAAGGCACACCGCCCAAGAGCTGTTACAGGGCATCACGGCGCAGACCGATGTGTGGCTGGCACCGCTGAACATCAAGCCAGGCATGGTTGTGTGTGACAACGGGCGTAACCTGGTGGCGGCTCTGCAACGCGGCAGACTGACACATGTGCCATATCTGGCCCACGTGTTCAATCTAATAGTTCAGCGGTTCCTCAAGACATACCCTAATCTGTCTGATTTGCTCACCAAGGTGCGCTGCATCTGTGCGCATTTCCGCAAGTCGACCACAGATGCTGCCACTCTCAGGGCAGCGCAGCGCCGCCTACAACTGCCCGCTCACGGACTGTTGTGCGATGTGCCCACGAGATGGAATTCCACATTAAACATGTTATCCAGAGTTTACCAGCAGCGCAGAGCGATTGTAGACTGCCAGATGTCAATTTCCATCAGAACTGGTAGTCAGGTCAGTCAGATTCCTCAAGTCTACAATGAGGAGTGGACGTGGATGTCTGATATCTGCCAGGTGTTGAGCAACTTTGAGGAGTCAACACAGATGGTCAGCGGCGATGCCGCCATTATCAGCCTCACCATCCCGCTGCTTTGCCTGTTGAAAAACTCACTGCTCAGCATGAAGTCGGATGCTTTGCGCTTGTCACAAGAGACAGTGGAGGAAGATACGTCGCTTGATAGCCAGAGCACCCTCCGATCTGTTTCTCAGCGCGTATCGGAGGAGGGGGATGAGGATGAGGAGGAAGAGGAGGAGAATGTCGGCGAGACAGTAGAGGGTACCAGTGCTCAGTCCTTAACTCTTGAGCGTGTATGGGCTGAAGAGGAGGACTTGGAGGAGGAGGAGGAAATGGAGAGTCAGGCCAGTGAGGAGAGGGAATTCTTACGTGTTGGGACTCTGGCGCACATGGCAGACTTCATGTTAGGCTGCCTATCCCGTGACCCTCGCAAATTTTTTCAAACACCGATTACTGGGTGTTCACTCTCCTGGACCCACGGTACAAGCAGAACCTTTCCACTCTCATCCCTGCAGAGGAAAAGAGTATGAGAGTGAATAGATATCAACAGGCCCTGGTGCACAAGCTGAAACAATTCTTCCCATCTGACGCCGCTAGCGGCAGAGGGCATGGTTCTGTGGGCCAAGTAGCGGGGGAGAGGAGGCGAGCAGGCAGCTTGTCCAGCACTGGCAGGAGAATGCTCTCCAAGGCCTTTGCCAGTTTTATGTCACCCCAGCAAGACACTGTCACCTGTCCCCAGTCTAGGCAGAGTAGGGGGGAGCTGTACAGAAAGATGGTGAGGGAGTACCTAGCTGACCATACCAACGTACGTAGCGATCACTCTGCTCCATACAACTACTGGGTTTTAAAGCTGGACACGTGGCCTGAACTGGCGCTGTACGCCTTGGAGGTGCTGGCCTGCCCTGCCGCTAGCGTGCTGTCAGAGCGGGTATTCAGTGCAGCTGGTGGCGTCATCACCGATAAGCGTACACGCCTGTCAACTGACAGGCTGACGCTTATTAAAATGAACAAAGCCTGGATTTCACCGGAATTCAAATCTCCTCCGGGGGAAAGCAGCTAAAGATTTAAATAACTTATGTATCCGATTCCTCTTCTCTACTCCTCCTACTCCTCCTCCTTGTCGTCTTTGCCTAACGCTGACCCAAAAAACGCCATTTTTTAGAGGTCCAACTGGCACTTTTACCACAATTTTTCAGGAGGGCCCCCTACAGGCCCTCTATTCAAACAATTTTTCCAGAGGTCCACCTACAGGCCCTCTCTCCAAAAAATTTTTCCGGAGGTCCACCTACAGGCCCTCTATTCAAACAATTTTTCAGGAGGTCCACCTACAGGCAGGTGTGTGCATATGATGCAATTGTGAGTCAATAGTACGCTAAGGATTCGTACGCACTTTGTACTCTAATGCTTACTCATTCAGTTCAGTAGCGTACTTTTAACAACGCTTAGACTGTATGTTCGTAATTTGTGCAGTAATGTTCGCAAAACAATGATTATTTTTTAACGCAACTTTGACCAAATAAATTCGTATTAAGAACGAATCTTGTCATAAGTTTGTCGATTATTAGCCAAAGCAAATTTTTGATGATTCGCTCATCTCTATTTATTATTCATGTAACTGCCTATTTTAACCACTAGACAAAAAAACATTCAGAAATAACTGCTTTATTTGCAAAATTAAATGTTATTCGCAATGTTAAAAATCACTTATTCAACATGTAAGTGCATAACAGACACACACTAACAACAACAACAAAAATGCACTAAGGATTGTTGAAATGGAATAGGACGTTATATGTGCCAATGTAATGATGATAAATGTGACCGATTACAATATTAGAAAGAAAGGATAAAGTTGAGGAAAACTGTACAACTGTTGTGCCCTGGAGCCATACAGGTTACATTTGGTATCTTGTGTCACATTTGCCCCCAGATGTTGCAGCTGGGCTTGCAGATCCTGAACAGTCCTAGGTTGCCGAAGCTGGCAACCCAGCTGGTCCCATAAATGTCTGACTGGTAATAAATATGGCGACTGGCAGACCAAGGGTGTGTTTGTAATTTGGAGGCATTCCTGGGAAACCATTTCTGTGTGTGGGCATTATCCTGCTGAAAAATGGCAGATGGAAGCTCTGTAATGAATGGCAACACATGTGACCACAGGATGTTGTGTATGTATTGTTGAGCTGGTGTATGTAATGAAGGTGCCACCTGTGTCTGGATAATAGACAATGAAACTGTGGGATCAATGATTCTCTCTACTGGTGGTCTGTCTGGGCCATCCAGAACCTGTTTGCAGAGTGTGCATGCCCTCATGTAACTATTGCTCCCAACAGATGGCTCAGAATAGCCTAGTTGGTAGGTATTTTATCAAAACAACCATTCTGCTTGTCAACTGGGGAGAATGTCTTCGAGTGCATTGTAGAGGCATGTCTAGGAGTCAATGATCTCTCTCCAAGAGGTAAACTAGCTTTTGTAAGCCTTTTTATAGGGCAGCAGAGGATGCAACTTTATGACCTTGTGTGGCAAGACCCAGTTTCAAATCAGACCACACCAGTAATTATTTACATATCTGCCTGACAAATAAATGTATGTCAAGTTTTTCAGCAATCAGACATTTATATCTCGGTGCCTTTCACATTAATCTGCAGCAGTCACGTGACCTAAGTCAAACCGGATGTTAACATGCAGAGACTGGAGTGAGGCAATAGTGGCTGAGGACCGATGGAACTGGAACCCAGAGAAAGGAGGAGCAAGTATGTATTATTCCCTTTGCAGGTCCATTGCATTGGGGGGAGTATGCCATAAAAGCCCCTCGAAGGTTAACAACCCATTTAAGGAGCACAAGTGCCCCCTTAAGCTGCTTCAAATGGTCTCCCGCTTGTGCGCAGGAGTGAGGATGCGGCCGGCATCTTCGTCTCCATAATAACGAGGGGTGGGGAGGACCCGGCCGCGCACGGATCCTCAGTCTGGCCAGCATCCTGTATCCCCTAGACAACGAGCAGGGGAGAAACTGAGCGCCAACCTTAATGAGTCGGGGCTTAGGTGTGTGGGTATACCGGACGTGGGTCACGTGATGATGGCCACGTCACTTGACCCATCAATTGGGCCTATTTAAATAGGCAACCTGTTGGCCACAGGTTGCCTGTCATTGGTCTTATTACCTCACCAGCAAATTTACTGCATGTGCGACTTTTGTATTTTGACCTCGGCTTGATTTTGACTTCGTCCTTGTGTTACCCCTTGTACCTATGTGACCTCCTGGCTTCTGACCCCGGCTTGATTCTGACTTCGTCCTTGTGTTACCCCTTGTACCTATGCCACCTATTGGCTTTTGACCTCAGCTTGAATTCGACTTTGATCCTGTGTTATCCCTGTGCTCTGATGTGACCTCCTGGCTCTTGACCTCAGCTTGGTAAACATTCTCGTGTCCGTGTTTTCTATCTTTGTCTGTTGTTTTCTCCCATTGTTCCCCTCCCTGTAAGGCCCTTCTGGTATGTAAGCTAGGGACCGCCGTCCAGTTGAGCACCATCAGTTAGGACGGACTGTGCAAGTAGGTAGGGACAGTGGTGTGGGGTGGAGCTCAGGGATGCACTATTCCCTACCTGTTACAGGACAAGTTAGCTTTAAATTTGGCTGCCTATTCAATTTCTGTACATAAAATGTTCCAGGATGTAGTCTCAACAGCAGACATTATAAAATAAAAATCTACTAGATGCAGTTTTTTTGTCAGGTGATGGGTGGACCATTTAGTAAGCCAATGATAGAATGAATGTTTGTACGAATGTTAGCTCCCAATCATTGACCCATGTAAAACGTCACTCAGATACTTTTCCAGTTACTCTGAAATTGGCTGGATACATCTAATGTGTATGTCCAGCTTAATTCAGGACCTGAGAAAGATAAATAAAGAAATGTAAAACGTACACGTCAAACACATTACAGTAGACAAAATGTTCACAAGTTGAGTGTATTTCTATCTTATATCATGCCTGCTGGGTGGCTCCTCTCTTTTCATCAAGATCCAATATTACTTTTAGAATACATTTTATACTAGCATCACATATTTACTTTCACAGATATTCTTAATTCAGCAAATCTATAAGTCTTATTTTTATTGGACATTCATCAATTTTCTTGGTTTTAAAATTTCTTTAAATGGAATAACAGGCCATGCATTATACATGGGTAACCACATTGAAAGCTTTGTATATGCCTGCATGGAAATTACATGTAGATGACAGGATATTAGTGTACTGAAAATTTAATCTGATCCTAAAGCAATGCAGATGGCAAAGCTGAAGTAATTAAAACAGAAAAGACAAAGTATGCTCAGTAACTCTGCACCCTATCCCCTCCATGCCAAATTTTTAAGCAATCAGGCAGAAAATTATTGCTACAACTCATTTTTCCTTTGGATTACAGTGCGGGTAATTAGTGTATCAGAAAGAGATATCATTGTTAAAACAACAACAGTGAGATCATTAACCAAGAATCCAGTGAAAACTTTCTAGTACATTTATGCAGGCTGACTCTGAACAAACATATGCCTTGTATATAGCACATTTGTTCTATCGTCTATATTCACTAAAAGTCTGTAAAGATCATTGACAATATAAATGTGTTTCTATCTATCCCATATATGGGACCTTCTCATTTTACATGGTTTGTATGGCCCTAAATCCATCAAGTTCAGTCAGGGGGAAGGAGGCTGGTGTGGGGGCAAAAAACAATCCTAGTTTACTCTCTGTGATTTACAGAAAATAAAAAATAATTTTAAAGCATTGGCTTATTTGCACCAGAAGGGACAAGAACAAACTTCTCACTGCCCTGTGGTGATCTGATTGAATTAGCATTCAGTGCAGACCAAAAGTTTGGACACACCTTCTCATTCAAAGAGTTTTCTGTATTTTCATGACTATGAAAATTGTAGATTCACACTGAAGGCATCAAAACTATGAATTAACACATGTGGAATTATATACTTAACAAAGAAGTGTGAAACAACTGAAAATATGTCTTATATTCTAGGTACTTTAAAGTAGCCACCTTTTGCTTTGATTACTGCTTTGCACACTCTTGGCATTCTCTTGATGAGCTTCAAGAGGTAGTCACCTGAAATGGTTTTCACTTCACAGGTGTGCCCTGTCAGGCTTAATAAGTGGGATTTCCTCCCTTATAAATGGGGTTGGGACCATGAGTTGTGTTGGGCAGAAGTCAGGTGGATACACAGCTGAATAGACTGTTAGAATTTGTATTATGCCAAGAAAAAAGCAGCTAAGTAAAGAAAAATGAGTGGCCATCATTACTTTAAGAAATGAAGGTCAGTCAGTCCGAAAAATTGGGAAAACTTTGAAAGTGTGCCCAAGTGCAGTCGCAAAAACCATCAAGCGCTACAAAGAAACTGGCTCACATGAAGACCGCCCCAGGAAAGGAAGACCAAGAGTCACCTCTGCTGCGGAGGATAAGTTAATCCGAATCACCAGCAAATCGCAGGTTAACAGCAGCTCAGATTAGAGACCAGGTCAATGCCACACAGAGTTCTAGCAGCAGACACATCTCTACAACAACTGTTAAGAGGAGACTGTGTGCAGCAGGCCTTCATAGTAAAATAGCTGCTAGGAAACCACTGCTAAGGACAGGCAACAAGCAGAAGAGACTTGTTTAGGCTAAAGAACACAAGGAATGGACATTAGACCAGTGGAAATCTGTGCTTTGGTCTGATGAGTCCAAATTTGAGATCTTTGGTTCCAACCACCATGTCTTTGTGCGACGCAGAAAAGGTGAACGGATGGACTCTACATGCCTGGTTCCCACCGTGAAGCATGGAGGAGGAGGTGTGAAGGTGTGGGGGTGCTTTGCTGGTGACACTGTTGGGGATTTATTCAAAATTGAAGGCATACTGAACCAGCATGGCTACCATAGCATCTTGCAGTGCATGCTATTCCATCCGGTTTGCGTTTAGTTGGACTATCATTTATTTATCTACAGGACAATGACCTCAAACACACCTCCAGGCTGTGTAAGGGCTATTTGACCAAGAAGGAGAGTGATGGGGTGCTACGCCAGATGACCTGGCCTCCACAGTCACCAGACCTGAACCCAATCGAGATGCTTTGGGGTGAGCTGGACCGCAGAGTGAAGGCAAAAGGGCCAACAAGTGCTAAGCATCTCTGGGAACTCCTTCAAGACTGTTGGAATACCATTTCAGGTGACTACCTCTTGAAGCTCATCAAGAGAATGCCAAGAGTGTGCAAAGCAGTAATCAAAGCAAAAGGTGGCTACTTTGAAGAACCTAGAATATAAGACATATTTTCAGTTGTTTCACACTTTTTTGTTAAGTATATAATTCCACATGTGTTAATTCATAATTTTGATGCCTTCAGTATGAATCTACAATTTTTATAGTCAGGAAAATACAGAAAACTCTTTGAATGAGAAGGTGTGTCCAAACTTTTGGTCTGTACTGTATATGTTATTACACTATTCATAAGTAGAGATGTATTGAAAAATTTGATTCTGCTGCTTCTCCAAATTTTACAGAAAAATTTGCTTTGTGGTGAATTACTTCGTCATGAAGAGCATTTCTTTGTAGGTAGTGGATGCAATGACAGGGAGCGGCGATTACTCCACCCCAATCATTGTAGCCCTCAGATGTCGTATTCATAGCTCATCACGGCATCTGATAGCAATATTACAATGTAAATTTTTTTTAAAAATTAATAAAATCATACAGCCACCAGCAACTGGATTTAAGGTCTAGTGCAAAATCTCGCATGGCCCGTGATGACATCATTACGTTGCCTGGGGTGGTGACATCATGCATCATGATTTTGTGCGAAATCTTCAATCAAGTTGATGGTGGCCGGCTCTTCATGCTCAAACGGAGGAGGTAAATATGATATTTTTACCGCCATTCAGGGAAAAATTGATTCACAACGAATCCCGAGGAAGTTTGGCATAGTGGTGAATATAATTTTCCCAGAAATTCGGATTGAATTCCACTTCATGGAGTTTGAATCGCTCAACACTTTTCATAAACTGTATCTTAGAGTTGAGCAATTTCTTGAAATTCATTTTCTGTCTTTTTTTTTTTTTAAATCTGATTTGCGTCTGAATAGATTATACAGGGATAAACGTGTGCTGGGATTGCTCTGAAAATTGGTATATAACAGCATTTGGTCTTGTATTTTTTCTAAAAACACTCAGAGATGTGCAAGCCTGTTGTCTTTCCAAAAGGAATGCACATTTGCATACCTTTGGGTTTCTGGAAAAGATATTCTAATTAGCTTTCCTTCCAAAAAGAAAAGAACATTACGTCTATCTGATGCTAGCAGATGTAAGATATCAAAATTTGCATATATGGTTCCCAGAAAGGCAGAGCAGCATAAGCTGGACAACATTACAACTTTGGCATATTTCCTGGTCCCCCTAATGAGCTCCCCCAAGTAACCCCCCAAGGCCACTCAGCTAACAGGACAATTTTCTCTTGAAACACTCAGTGCTGTTGTTCTTTTAGAAGGGGAACTATCTTACATGTCTTGTAATACTGGGAGATGTAGTACTTTTGTAGTACATTTTAAGGAGGAACTGGCTTGCACATCTAATTTTTTTGTGGAGTATTAAACATGGGTCCCTCTCTCCCCCTGTGTGAGTCACACAAATCCAAAAACAATGAACTTGGGATAAATTTTGAATTGCTAGAATCAATTTGCTCATCTTCACCCCTAGCATCCTGTGGCATCTTCACAGTTTTTCTGCAACTTTATCATAAAATGAAAAGAACTATGCAGCAGTTCCTTGCTTAGTTGGTGGCCAAAATCTCTGCTGTGCTGGAGGAACTTTGAAAGGTTCAGTGCGACATCTCCTTCATTCTCAGTGTCAGTTGGCACCCCAGATGTCAGGCTCCACAATGACAAAGTGATAAAATATCCTAGCAATCTGCCATCAGTTTATGAAATTGGGATAACCCTTTAATGAAGAAAGAAAGCTTTACTAAAATTAACAAATATACAAAATGTTTTGTAAAGTTTTTTTACTGCTTCCCTATAACATGAATTTAAAGTTAATATTCAGAAAGAAATATATAGCTGGGTAACTTTGTGATGAATGTTGCTACTTCTATTCTGATCTATGGAACATCCACTGAGTTTGTGAACCCTGTGGCCCCTTCAGCGTTTGTGCCTGTACAGCAATACTCCTGGCCACTGGCAGGGCAAAAAACTACAGGGGTCGGGGGCGGGGGGGGGGGGGGGGGGTTGGTGGGGGGGACTCATCCTAACTGCATTGGATACTGTTAGCAGCAGGAAGAATAAGGTTTTTGAGAGCGACTGAGTCATGTGGGAGCATGCACATGCAGACTGCCTCTCTCAGGGGGAAAGGGAGAGTGAGTACAGCTTCATTAGACAAGAGTAGGAAGATGTGGCATAGTGGCTGCTAGTGCTTTCTGACTGACAGGGAGCAAGGATGGCTCAGCAAGGCAGTCAGCAGCTAGCAGCACCCTTAGCCATCACCTTTCTAAAGTAAACGCTCTGTTCTCACTATCCATAAATGAATCACTGCATCAAAACAATTAGAAGGGTTAGTAATGGTAGTAGTAGTAGTAGTGCAGCATTATTACATTATTACTTGACTTTGATCTCAATTTCAGGAAAAATTTGATTTGCCACAAAGCGGAATTTCCTTGCACTTCGTGGTAACGAATCTATTTTTCTTGTAATGGCGATAAAAAAATACATACTCACCTTATCCATTTGCTCGCGGAAAGGCTGTCGCGGCCATCTTCATTGAAGAAACCTTGGGAAATCTTGCATGCAGTGATATGTGATGTCACCTCATCAGCACGCTTACCAGGAGGGTTTCAACGACGGGAGGGAGGAGGCCCAATCACCGTTCCCCATCATTGCACTTGCTACATACAATGGAATGCGACTCGTAACAAAGTAATTCAGAACTAATAGAATTTCTTTGTGAAATTTAGCAAAGCAACTGAATCGCATTTTTGATAACTTCGCTCATCTCTAATTATTACCCCTCTTTTACTCCTCTCTAGAACTGCCCAATTGTAGTGCCATTTTTCCAAAATTCCAAAAGTTTGGAAATGTCAATGCTATTTTTAGGATATCATAGCAAAACTGTGATTACTTGTAGCAGTGTTTCACAAAAATGTAACACACTACATGCTTTTGCCCCACTTTGGAGAATATTGTAGTAACACAGAAATTTGACACCAGTGTCAATATGTCTTACGCACAGAAACTGGGCAGGAATACAGTACTAAGTACTAATAATTTATTTACACTGAATAATGTAATATATATGATATTGATTTGTACTGTATTGTTTCTCAGCATCTGTGAGGTAAGCTTTTTTCAAGCTGTGGATGTATGTGTCCAGCCAGTATATGTTTATAGTGCCTGATTGACGGGTTGGTGCTACATAAATATTATTAATTATTATTATTACCTGCAAATTTATATTGTATGTATAATGCAAAGTTGATTTTATTTAATAGTGACTAGTAGAGCCATACCCGACAGAGAATTTCTAAGGAAGTTTGAGGTTCTTTTTTGTTCTCTTGAACCCCTGTAACACACTGTGTAAATCATTGATATGTGGGCCCCATTGCTCTGCTTGGGCTCATAGCCAACAGGCTGATCGCATAAAATATTATTTGTGTTTAAAAATTCCAGTAATTGACATGCACCAGCTTTTTCCAAGAACTTTGCCAAGACCTGTAAAACTGAGACCTGCTTAGCTCTACCCACAGCACCCTAAGAGAGACCTGTTTAAAGGAGCAGTTTACGTTAACAAATGAGTGAAGCATTATGTGACCCCTCTATCTCAAAGGAAAAGTTTATTTTTAATATATCTTTAGTATTCATATTGGGTATATTTTATACAGTGCAAATAAACTTAACTCTGAAAGTATGTTAAGGGTTTCTCTCTGTCGGCTCATTAGTTTCAAATCCCTCTTTCCAGATGCAGTTCATATGCCGTTCTTTCCGCTATACCATAGCTGCAACGTGAACCTGCTATAATAAATCAACAAATATATTAATATAAAGAATCAAATGTAATAGGTACAATTTCAATCTCACAATCTGTACAGTTAGATCTTGGTACTGACATTTCCATTCCACTTCTAATGTTATTCAAATTCATAGTAACGCTCTCATCTGTAAATTCCACACGAGAAGAGTGAAAGGGTCTAACACTTAAAGTAGTTATTGTGTTTATATGGTGGTGTATGACTAAACTAACCTTCATTTGCAAAAGGAAACAATTGGAAGCATTGGACAATTCACAATGGAAAATTATCTGAATAGTGTTGTATTATTTACAAGATATAATGACGTATCAAATTTATGTGGTCTTTCTCCATAACATTTTGTGAGAATAACCACACCAATTGTGGTGAATGTCCTTCACAAAATTAATTCTTCATGTCTTCTAAAAGTATTTGTTCAATTTGGTTCAGATTTGCTTAATACAATTTAAAGAAAACTGCAGTTCTGAATGGATTTCTTTACACTACCCATATGAAGAATGAAACAAATTTACAAATCTTATAATTGACATAAACTTGGATAGGTGGTCCTGCGAATGCTCTTTCCCGACAATCTGCCTATCTAAACGAGCCATCCATCACCCGATAAACAAACGAAATGCTCGCTCATCGGGTGACCCTGTTGTTCATGCAGGCAGACCAATTATTGTTTCTGGGCAGCGGATTGCGCGGTCTAAATATCGATATGTTGCCCAGAAACAATGATTCTGCATGGGGACGAGGGATTGCAATAGTAAATGCAGCGGTTGCCTTCACTGAATGAGTAGCCGATTGTCGTAAAGAAACACTTCCTTCCCGACAATCGGCTTTAACAGCATGCGGTATAAACCCGCCTTTAAAATGTACCAAATTTATCACTGTGGCTCAGGCTGGATTATACATTTGGTACATGGCTAGGAACCTTTGTTTAAAGGGAATGTGTGATCAGAAAATAATGCTTAAAGCAATTGTCATGTTAAACATAGCTTTCAAGAGCTTTTGTTGATGCTATTTTTATTTTCCATGTCACTAGATATATTTTGAAAAAAATTCTAAAATTCTGCAGTTTTCACATAGCCCACTAAGACTAATAATAGGCCCTACTTCTTGGTCTGTACCACTCAGTTTTCAGCAGTTATTTTTAGGGGTGAGTGAATCGACTTTGGATGAAACTAGTCGATTCGCTCATCCCTAGTTATTATCATCACAGGCAGGATAACAATGACAGATATCACCTACACACAGGTTCCTTCAGTCACAATAGGTGATGTCACAGCTTATCTACTCCTTCTTTGTACAATGGTATCTGCACAGGTCACAGAAAATACCTAGAAAACTCTGTTATAAAAGTCAATGAGTTCTCTCCAGGCTATTGTGTCTATGGCTCATGGAGGACTGAAGCTGCTGCACAATACATCCGGCTCCCTGTTCCTCGTCGGGGGTACCTGGATCACATTTTAGCACATTGAGATGCCATGGTCACGTTTGACCACGCATCTGAAGGGTTAAAAGTCTGCGACCAGTGGTGATACATGAATGTATGAAAAAGAAGGCACGCAGTTATGGCATCTGCTGCATGTGCGAGTGGGCTCCATGCTTAAAGTCCCAACCAACACCATACAGCTGGTCGGCAGGGGTTAACGTTACACCATCTATAAGTTGCTTGTTTTGTGCCCAAAATTTTGCAAACATTGACACATCATAGGCCTAACCACCTTTTCAATGAGCAATGGCCCTTTCCTTCTATGGCCTCATTGAGTGACATATAATGGAATATTTTTTTTAGGTGTGTTGGCCTCATAACGTTTAAAACTTGATGTGACATTATGCGGCAGAATTGCCAAATTTTGATGCATTTCCTAACAAAGTTTGGGTGCTGTAATGTTATTAAATGTGTGACATTGTGTTGATTTCATTCTATGGGTTAGTATGAATGCAGTGATTTAAAAAAAAAATACTGTTTATATGCAGTGCCTTGAAAAAATATTCATACCCCTTAAATTTTTCCACATTTTTTCATGTCACACACACAAACTTAAATGATTTTATTGGGATTTTATATGATAGACCAACACAAAGTAGCAAGTATGTGCGAAGTGAAAAGAAAATGATACACAGTTTTCAAAATCTAATATATAAAGAGTGTGTGTGTGTCCGCTAAAGGAATCTGCACCGCTGCAGCTACAATCACAAAATTTGGCGCACATGTACAAGGTTTTAGAACAGTTTTCAGCTCTCCAGGACATACCATTCCTGAGATATTCCCAAAAAATGCATTAGCCAATAGTAGCCTGGTCACATTACCCTTATCAGCCAATAGAAGCTCACAGGCAGTCTCCACACACCAGGTTTCTATGACAACCTAGCCAGTTCACTGCTGTAGGTCTGCATTAAAGAGGCAGAGCACTGTGGATGGCAATGGTAAAGGGGTATTTCGGTTACCATAAATATAACTTATGTTTTAGACTAATTCATCATCAATCATTACCTCATATAATGTAAATTTCACATATTTACCGTTCAGTAGTAATAAAAGATGTATTCTTCCACTGCTACCACCCTTCCTCCTAAATTACTATGGCATCGACCTGTAATTCAGGCCACCGTCAAAAGAAGAACTTAAAAGCCCCACCCCCAGATTCCACTAAGTCACGCTCCTGACTCAGTCAGGCCACGCCCCTTCCATGCCGCATTTGACCGGGATTAAAAATATAGGTAAAAATCACCTTCTGTCAGCTGCAGGGGTGGGGGGAGGGTGACTTTCTCCCTGCAGCTCATTGCTCAGACTGCACAGTGCAGCTGCTGAGAGTGAGCTGTTCAAAAGGACATCCCTGTGTCCATCCAGGCCCTGCACAAGACAGAGGACAGGGAGTCTGAAAGCCAGACTGTCCAGCCTAAAACAAGACCTCTGGCCACCCTAGGGCAGGCTGATGTTAGGGTGGCCAGATGTCCGGCTTTAGGCTGGACAGTCCAGTTTTCTGGCTACCTGTTCTCCGTCCGACGCAGTGCCTGGACAGACACAGGGATGTCCACCCTTTCAGTAGTTCACACTCAGACACCTTCTCCTCTGTGTCTTCATGGAGCCAGGGGGCGTGGCCTCATGTTTAGTGGTGTGTCTTCATGGGAACTGTGGGCGCTGTTTCACGTTTGGGGGAATGTCCGGTGAGGTCTGGCTTTCTGGGGTGAAGACAGTGGCCACTCTAGCTGCAGTGGAGGTCACAGTTAAAGGGGTGGGCTGCTGTAGAGGATACTTTTAAAGGGGCAGGCAGCTGTCGAGGTCACTGTTAAAGGGGCGGGCTGCTGTAGAGATCACTGTTAAAGGGATGGGCTGCTGTAGAGGTCACTGTTAAAGGGGTGGGCTGCTGTAGAGGTCACTGTTAAAGGGGCGGGCTGCTGTAGAGGTCACTGTTAAAGGGGCGGGCTGATGTAGAGGTCACTGTTAAAGGGGTGGGCTGCTGTAGAGGTCACTGTTAAAGGGGCGGCCAGCTGTAGAAGTCACTGTTAAAGGGGTGGGCAGCTGTAGAGGTCACTGTTAAAGGGGCAGGCAGCTGTAAAGGTCACTGTTAAAGGGGCAGGCAGCTGTTGAGGTCACTGTTAAAGGGACGGGCAGCTGTCGAGGTCACTGTTAAAGGGGCGGGCAGCTGTAGAGGTCACTGTTAAAGGGGCAGGCTGCTGTAGAGGTCACTGTTAAAGAGACGGGCAGCTGTCAAGGTCAGTGTTAAAGGGGTGGGCCGCTGTAGAGGTCACTGTTAAAGGGGCTGTCCGCTGTAGGGGTCACTGTTAAAGTGGCTGGCCACTGTAGAGGTCACCGTTAAAGAGGCGGGCTGCTGTAGAGGTCACTGTTAAAGGGGCTGACCGCTGTAGAGGTCACTGTTAAAGGGGCGGGCCGCTGTAGATGTCACTGTTAAAGGGGCTGGCCGCTGTAGAGGTCACTATTAAAGGGGCGGGCCGCTGTAGAGGTCACTGTTAAAGGGGCGGGTACTGTAGAGGTCACTCTCGATATCTTTTAACGACACACACACACACAAACAGTAAATGAAATAAATTAAATATACCCGGGCAAAGACGGGTCCTTCAGTTAGTTTTTAATAAATAAAAAAACTGAAAACTGTGTTGTGCATTTGTATTCAGCCCCCTGTAATCGGATTCCCCTAAGTAAAACCCAGCGTGACCAATTGTCTTGAGAATTCACATAATTAGTAAATAGAGTCTACCTGTTTGCAATTTATCCTCAGTATAACTACAGCTGATCTGTGAAGGCCTCATAGATTTGCTACAGAATATTAGTGGTCAAACAGCATCATGAAAACCAAGGAACGTATCAGACAGGTCAGGGATGAAGTTGTGAAAAGTGTAAAGCAGGGTTAGGTTATAACAAAATATCCCAAACTCTGAAAATCTCACAGAGCATCTTCAAACCATTACCCGAAAATGGAATGAGTATTGCACAACTGCAGACCTACCAAGGCATGGCTGTCCACCTAAACTGACAGCCCAGGTAAGGAGAGCACTCATTAGAGAAGCAGCCAAAAGGCCCATATTCACGATGGTGGAGCTGAAGAGATCCACAGCTCAGGTAAGAGAATCTGTCCACAGGACAGCTATTGGTTGTGCACTCCACAACCTGGCCTTTATGGATGAGTGACAAGGAGAAAGCCATTTTTTAAAGCAAGCCATAAGAAGTACAGTTTTCAGTTTGCCATAAGCCATGTAGGGGACACAGCAAACATGTGAAAGAAGGTGCTCTGGTCAGATGAGCCCAAAGTTGAACTTTTTGGCATAAATGCAAAACAATATTTGTGTGGAAAACTAACATCGCCCTGAATATGCAATTCTCATCCCCATGCTTTTCTTCAGCAGGGACAGGAAGCTGGTTAGAGTTGATGGGAAGATGGATGGAACTAAATACAGGGCAATCCTGGAGGAAAAACTGTTAGAGGCTGCAAAAGACTTTAGATTGGGGTGAAGGTTTAAATTCAAGCAGGACAACGACCCTAAACATACAGAAAGAGCTACAATAGAATGGTTTAGATCAAAGCATATTCATGTGTTATAATGGCCCAGTCCTAAATCCCATTTTGAATCTATGGCAAGACTTGAAAATTGCTGTTCACAGAGCCTCTCCATCCAATCAGCCTCTAGATGTGCAAAGCTGGTAGAGACATACCCCACCAGTCTCTCCCCTCAGCAGGGGGTGTGCCATAGTATTGAAACAATGCCAAGTCTATGACTATGTTTCAAAATAATAACTGGCAGCATCTTCACCAGTAAGCATCTTCACCCCCATCTTTGACATGTGATTCCAACTGTCATATGTGATTTTAAGTCTTTATTTTTAACCCCTTAGTGACCACTAGTGTTGATCGAGCACTGTAGTGCTTGGGTGCTCGGGTCGAACACTAGGTGATGCTCGAGTGCTCTACCGAGCACCCGAGCACAAAGGAAGTCAATGGGAGAACCAGAGCACTAAACCAGGTACCCCCTGCTCTGATGAGGGGAGGATGTCTGGATCATAGGGAAAGGTCAGAAAATGATGGAAACAACACTGAAATGGTTTGGGAACAGCATGGAGAGGATGCCTGGATGCATCTTGGACTCCAAAGTCGCTGCTGGGAACGATGTTGTCTGAGTATTACGCCACTTTTACGGAATGACAATAATACCCCCCAAAACCAAAGATAACATTGATTTTAGAGGAAATATTGTTAGGAAACATATATTTACTTGTATATAAAGTGCAAGTGCTGCAAAAAATTACAAGGAAGAGGCACTCCGATACAACCCGTACATCACATAAAGGAGGACCTCATTCACATTGTGGTACAATTGTTCATGTCGTGGGACTCCTACACTCATAAAGCCTATGCACTAAGTAAAAGGGCTGCCAAAAATTTCAAGGAACAGGCACTCCAATACACCCTTTATTACACATAAAGTAGGGCATCAGACACACCCTTGAAAAATTATGATTGATGGCCTGCTGCTGACACTCAAAAACATTGATGATAATGTTTTACATGGTCAGATCAGCAGCAGGCCCTCGCTCCTAATGTTTTAGAGGGTCAGCTCAACAGCAGACCCTCACCTCTAATGTTTTTGAGTGTCAGCAGCACTCAAGGTCAACATGTCAGGAGGAGAACCAGAGTGAGGAAGTGGAAGAGGAGGTAGTGGACGATGAAATCACTGACCCAGCCTGGAAAGGTGGCAAGCCGAGCGAGAACAGCAGTAGAGAGGGGGAGGGATCCGCAGCACCGCAGCAGGCTGGAAGAGGCAGTGGGGTGGCAAAAAGGAGAAGGCAGGCCACACCAAACAGGCCCGCAACTGTTCCCCGGAGCACCCCCTTGCGGAAATCTCCCTTGCCAAGGGGTAGGTGTTCCGCCGTCTGGCCCGTTTTTTGAGGAAAGTGCTGACGATTAGAGATGAGCGAGTAGTGTTCGATCGAGCTGGTATTCGATCGAATACTACGCTATTCGGCGTACTCGATTTCGTTCGAGTATAACGGCGATGGCGCACTTAGAATTCGTTTCCCCTCCCACCTTCCCTGGCGCTCTTTTTCCACCAATCACCATGCAGGGGGGGTATGACAGGCACGCTGAGCACGCTGGCAGCGCGAAAACGGCGTCTACATGGATTGGCTGGAAAAACCATGTGACCTCGAATATTAAAAACTCAGCTCTTCCTGCTCGTACGCATATGCTGCGTGAACTTAGTCAGGGACAGAGGCTGGAGAAGGGAGAGACAGGTTTTAGCTGTTGGACAGGCAGGAGCGTGATTAAAAGCCCTTATCAGGGCTACTATAGTGCACTACAGTGATAGCTTTACTACTGTATACACTCTGCAGAGAACGGCTGCTGTATTCAGGGATAGCTGCTGGAGTAGGGACAGAGAGAGGCATTAGTGGTGTATTAGGTGCTCTGCTACATACCAAACTATATTTGGCACTACTGCTGTGTACCTTGAACTATAAAATATATAGGCCTTATAATTGGCAACTGTACTGTGCGTTCTCTTGCAAACTAATTGAAATACCTGGTGTTAATACCCACCGTCTGAACAGTTAGTACACGGCTGTGTACCTTGAACTTTAAAATATATAGGCCTTATAATTGGCAACTGTACTGTGCTTTCTCTTGCAAACTAATTTAAATACCTGGTGTTAATACCCACCGTCTGAACAGTTAGTACACGGCTATGTACCTTGAACTATAAAATATATAGGCCTTATAATTGGCAACTGTACTGTGCGTTCTCTTGCAAACTAATTGAAATACCTGGTGTTAATACCCACCGTCTGAACAGTTAGTACACGGCTGTGTACCTTGAACTATAAAATATATAGGCCTTATAATTGGCAACTGTACTGTGCGTTCTCTTGCAAACTAATTGAAATACCTGGTGTTAATACCCACCGTCTGAACAGTTAGTACACGGCTGTGTACCTTGAACTTTAAAATATATAGGCCTTATAATTGGCAACTGTACTGTGCTTTCTCTTGCAAACTAATTTAAATACCTGGTGTTAATACCCACCGTCTGAACAGTTAGTACACGGCTGTGTACCTTGAACTATAAAATATATAGGCCTTATAATTGGCAACTGTACTGTGCGTTCTCTTGCAAAATAATTGAAATACCTGGTGTTAATACCCACCGTCTGAACAGTTAGTACACGGCTGTGTACCTTGAACTTTAAAATATATAGGCCTTATAATTGGCAACTGTACTGTGCTTTCTCTTGCAAACTAATTTAAATACCTGGTGTTAATACCCACCGTCTGAACAGTTAGTACACGGCTGTGTACCTTGAACTATAAAATATATAGGCCTTATAATTGGCAACTGTACTGTGCGTTCTCTTGCAAAATAATTGAAATACCTGGTGTTAATACCCACCGTCTGAACAGTTAGTACACGGCTGTGTACCTTGAACTCTAAAATATATAGGCCTTATAATTGGCAACTGTACTGTGCGTTCTCTTGCAAAATAATTGAAATACCTGGTGTTAATACCCACCGTCTGAACAGTTAGTACACGGCTGTGTACCTTGAACTATAAAATATATAGGCCTTATAATTGGCAACTGTACTGTGCTTTCTCTTGCAAACTAATTTAAATACCTGGTGTTAATACCCACCGTCTGAACAGTTAGTACACGGCTGTGTACCTTGAACTATAAAATATATAGGCCTTATAATTGGCAACTGTACTGTGCGTTCTCTTGCAAAATAATTGAAATACCTGGTGTTAATACCCACCGTCTGAACAGTTAGTACACGGCTGTGTACCTTGAACTATAAAATATATAGGCCTTATAATTGGCAACTGTACTGTGCGTTCTCTTGCAAAATAATTGAAATACCTGGTGTTAATACCCACCGTCTGAACAGTTAGTACACGGCTGTGTACCTTGAACTATAAAATATATAGGCCTTATAATTGGCAACTGTACTGTGCTTTCTCTTGCAAACTAATTTAAATACCTGGTGTTAATACCCACCGTCTGAACAGTTAGTACACGGCTGTGTACCTTGAACTATAAAATATATAGGCCTTATAATTGGCAACTGTACTGTGCGTTCTCTTGCAAAATAATTGAAATACCTGGTGTTAATACCCACCGTCTGAACAGTTAGTACACGGCTGTGTACCTTGAACTTTAAAATATATAGGCCTTATAATTGGCAACTGTACTGTGCTTTCTCTTGCAAACTAATTTAAATACCTGGTGTTAATACCCACCGTCTGAACAGTTAGTACACGGCTGTGTACCTTGAACTATAAAATATATAGGCCTTATAATTGGCAACTGTACTGTGCGTTCTCTTGCAAACTAATTGAAATACCTGGTGTTAATACCCACCGTCTGAACAGTTAGTACACGGCTGTGTACCTTGAACTATAAAATATATAGGCCTTATAATTGGCAACTGTACTGTGCGTTCTCTTGCAAACTAATTGAAATACCTGGTGTTAATACCCACCGTCTGAACAGTTAGTACACGGCTGTGTACCTTGAACTATAAAATATATAGGCCTTATAATTGGCAACTGTACTGTGCGTTCTCTTGCAAAATACTTTCACGGCTGTGAAGGCAAAATATTGTAACCAAAAAAAAATAAAATGCAGAGGGGGGCTAGCGGAATAGGACGTGGACGAGGACGGGGGCGTGGAAATGCTGTTGGGGGCCTTGTTGAAGCCAGTGGGGATACAATGCGTGCTGGTGAGGGTCAGCCAGGATCCCGCTCATCCAGAATCCCTGCCTTTATGGGACAGTTAAGCAGGGGGCGGGTTTCACCGCTGTTGAGGCCTGAGCAGGTTGAACAGGTGGTGCAATGGATAGCCGATAGCGCTTCCACACAGTTGTCCACCAGCCAGTCATCCACACAGTCTCACTCTGACCCTCCTTCCTCCACACCTGGCCAACAGAGTCATCCCACCCTTGACCCCTCCCAGGAGCTCTTTTCGGGTCCTTTTTCAGATGTGCCGGAAGAATCCCAGGAGCTAGCAGAGGAATTTGTTTGTAGTGATGCCCAAACACTTGAGTTTTCGCCATCTCCTGCTGATGTGGACCCTGAGCCAGCATCTGTTATCATGAGCGATGATGATGATGAGACGCAGTTGCCATCAAGGGAGGCTGTTGGAATGTCCAGTGGGCAGCAGGAGGAGCAGAGTGAGGAAGTGGAAGAGGAGGTGGTGGATGACGAAATGACCGACCCCGCTTGGCCAGGGGTGATGTCCAGCGAGGAAAGCAGTGGAGAGGTGGTGGTCTGCGCAGCACCGAAAAAGGCAGCAAGAGGCAGAGGGATGGCCAGAGGCAGAGGGATGTCCACAGGCAGAGGGATGTCCACAGGCAGAGGACAGTCCAGACAGAGAAGTGAGGCCACAGCCAGCAGGGCCGAAGCTGTTCCCGGCAGCGGGCAGTCGCGCGAAGCTCCCCCATCGAGGCCTCGTACTTCTGTGGTGTGGAGATTTTTTAATGTTTGTGCGGATGACAAACTGAGCGCGGTTTGCACACTCTGCCACTCAAAACTGAGTAGGGGCTCTGAGAAGAGCAATCTGACCACCTCAGGCATGCGGCGTCACTTGGAAGTCAAGCACTGGGCTGAGTGGGAGAGAGCAAACGCAATACAACCTGCGCCCGGTCTTGCTGCCACTGCCTCTTCCCCTTTGTTGTGTGCTGCCACTGCGGTCCAGACCTCCAGCCAGGACACCTCCACATCTGCCTCTGCCTTGGCTACTTTGGGGCCTTCTCCTTCAGCCTCCCCTTCCCCCGCCTCTTCGCCTGCACCTTCACACTCCTCGTCCCAACAACTGTCCATCTCGCAGGCGTTCGACCGCAGGCGGAAGTATGCCTCGAGTCACCCCCAAGCCCAAGCCTTAAACTGCCACATCTCCAAACTGCTGGCCCTGGAGATGTTGCCGTTTAGGCTTGTGGAGACGCAGGCCTTCCGCGACCTGATGGCGGCTGCCGCACCTCGCTATTCCGTCCCCAGCCGCCACTAGTTTTCCCGGAGTGCCGTCCCCGCCCTGCACCAGCACGTGTCGCGTAACATCAGGCGGGCCCTGAGGTACGCAGTCATCGCAAAGGTCCACTTGACCACCGACTCGTGGACAAGCGCTTGCGGCCAGGGACGATACATCTCTTTGACGGCACACTGGGTGAATGTAGTGGAAGCGGGGACGGGGTTGCAAACAGAGACGGTCTACCTACCACCCCCGCCCAAGATTGCCAGCATGGGTTCTGATAAACCCCCCTCCTCCTCCTCCTCCTCCTCTGCCTTAACATCGCCCTCAGCCGCTAGCTGGAAGCGTTGCAGCACTGGCGCGGGGAGACGTCAGCAGGCGGTGCTTAAGCTCATCAGCTTGGGCGACAGGAAGCACAGCGCCCCAGAGGTGA
>ONZH01006602.1:0-32463 GCA_900303285.1 Rhinella marina | reverse complement strand
CATCAGTTTTACAGAACTGCAGAACCCCTTTAATGGGGCAGGCTGCTGGCGCTTAGTAAAAGGTTATTATTACCAGAGAACCCCTTTAATGTTCTTACACGGTTAAGGGCCACATCTCTCTCTGAGAGAGAGGGATTGTCCAAGGTGGCCAACACCTTTGAAATTGTACTATAAAGATTATAATACCGTGCAGTTTGTTGTATCTCTCCCATCAGGGTGCCCATCTTGAATTCAGCAAATTCTTTAGGATTTTTTTTTAGGCTACTTTCACATCTGCCGCAGTGAGATCCGACCGCCAGTTCAGGCAAAGAATGCCCGGAACCGTCTGGACACAAACCACAGTGTGCATTGGTTTCTGTCCTGACGATTCTCGGCATATTTGCCAGATTGCGGCTGGATCACCACAGGACCCCATTATAGTTAATGGTGTAATCGAGCATTGTGGTTGCATCCAGCAGTGCCAGAACTGCCTGCCAGAATCCATGCCACGGATGTGAAACTAGCCTTGGCGTATACATTCATAGCTATTTCTTTTCTGTCTTGCAAGGAATATTTTCTTGAAAAAAACTTTGAGGGGCCTGCGTGATGAACACATCTGGATTTCTGTCCTCAATCATCCAGCCCGTAGTGTATTTACACGTGTCCAGAGAGTGTCCTGCTGTATGTGTCTCCTCCTGTGTACAATTGTCATCAACCTCATGTTCTGGGAGTTACCTCAAGCCACTTATCCAGTGCTCATAAGTGTTGGTGAGTAGTCATCTTTTCACAA
The DNA here is from genome assembly GCA_900303285.1 of Rhinella marina. NCBI lineage: Eukaryota > Metazoa > Chordata > Amphibia > Anura > Bufonidae > Rhinella > Rhinella marina. The sequence continues at coordinate 31,694 of ONZH01006602.1, read as the reverse complement.
TCTTCAGTTGTATTTATGGAATGCTACTTCCCATCATGCTCCTTGAATATACTTACCTGGGTCCCTGCTCCCTGCACCGCTCCTGGTCCCCAAACCGCCGCTGCTGCTTCTCCTCTTGCACAGAAGAAAACATCCAAGTGACGGGGTGGGGGGAGCAGCCAATGGCAGCGGCGATGGGGGGGGGGGGCTCCGAAGAATTGCGGGTGACGCTAGGGAGGCTTGTCCCCGCCTGCCATTGGCTGCTCCCCTCCGACGCTGTATGTATTCATCCGCTCATGGGGAGAGAGAAGCAGCAGCAGCGGTGCAGGAACCCAGGTAAGTATATTCAAGGTGGGGGGCCCGGCACATGGGGGGGGGGGCAGTTATTGATATTGGATAACCCCAATATTTAATTTTTATTTAATATTTATTTTTCAGGCAGTTTTACCCTGACGTGGAAGGACATTATGATTGCTTTTGAAAGTGCAATTCTCATGTTTCCTGTCAATCTACTCATCATTTACATCTTTCGAAACACTCAGCCCAGGGAAACTAAAAACACTAAGACCAAAGCTAAAAAAGACAAACTAATCCCCAATGACAAGAAGAGTCCATCCCGCCAGCTAAGTTTCTATACTGTTCTGGAGGTGAGAACTGAGATGATTTTTGCTTCTGGGGGTGGTTAGTAAGTTTTTCTTTTAACCCTAAGGCCACAATGTAGTGAGTTTGCTGCAGATTTGCTCTATTTTAACTTTAAATTTTCTTTATTTTGGTTGCATATTTTTCCTCATCCTGCGTCTTCTTTTTAGGACTTGTCAGGACTAGTGCAGACTCTGAGCCAAAATTCGCGGAATAAGTTGGAAGTGACCCTGGATCAAGAAACAAATCAAAATTTCACTGCTCTGCTGCAGATCATCTCACATCTTTTACAAAAACAGCTAACTCCTGGACGTAAGTGCGACACCTCCTTTTCTAACTTTTTTAGCTGTGCAAATTTGCAGTGAAAAATGAACAATGTTTCTTTGGATGTGACTAGTGTTGAGCGAACTTGTGGTTTCAAGTTTGGCGTATAAGGGTCTGGTTATCTAAGAATTCCGTTATGGATTCCGCTACCACGTTTCATAACTTGGTAGCGGAATCCATAATCCGAACTTTTTCATGCCGACCTTGAAACCACAAGTTCGCTGTACACCAGATGTGACCGTAGATTTCACCACCTTTTCCAAAGCAGAATAGAGCATGCTGCAAATTTGAAAAAAACTTTAGAAGAAATTTTTTTTTTTTAATTGTGTATTTATTAAAGATCAGCAAAATAAAGTATCAAGGTATACATAAGTCATGACAATCAAACACCATAATCTACTTACAATGTAAGGCGAAAGTAGGGTAACATGGCGTTATAAAATAAAGTGAACTTGAGTACCAAATCAATTGGAGAGTCTATGTCTGATCAATTTTTTGGATTAGATTCATATAAAGCATAAAAAAGAGAAAAATTACCAAAGAAGAAAAAAAAAAAAGTAGGTTAAGATAACAGCTCGGTAATCGAGGGGCTGCCGAAAGACAGGAAACATCAAACAGAAACACAAGACAGACAGGGAAGGAAAGAGGAAGGGGGTACAAATTGTCATGAGAGGGCACAAGGTAAAATCAAGGTAATCTATCAAGCCAATAATTGTCCCAAAACATCCCAGATGGCGTAGAACAGGTCGACCTTGTCTTGGTATAGCGCCGTTGAGTATTCCATGGTGCGTATCTCCGCCACCCTAGCATACAAATCTGAGAGGGTCGGAGAGCTGGCCTGCTTCCAAAACCTGGGAATAAGGCAGCGAGCCGCTATCAGGACTTGAGTGATTAATTTGCGGATGGTGGTCTTAAAGTTGCCAGGGAAGACATTTAGTAGGAAGGAAAGAGGGTCCACTGGGAAATCGCATTCAAACAGGTTTTTGAGTAAGGTACTGACCATCACCCAGAATGGACGTATATTAGGGCAGTCCCAAAAAATATGCCACAATGTTCCCATGTAAGAGTGACACCTCCAACACCTGTCCGATACCCGAGAGATGTAGCCTATGGAGGAGAGCAGGAGTGTAGTACCAATGCATCAAGATCTTATATTGGTTTTCCTGAGCTAGTACAGACATAGAGGATTTTGCAGCTCTTCTCCATATGAGACTCACTTTACCATATAAGAATGTCGAACTAGCCTGTCCGGATAGGGGTTAACCAGAATGGAATATATTCCCGAAATTAGACCCTTAGAATGCACCCCCGACCTACAAATCCAACTGTGCAAAGTGTCTAAGTTGAGTGTAGAAAAAGGTTGCCGCTGAGGGAAGGTTATATTTAGACTGGATGGCCGAAAAAGACAGTAATTCCCTGGTGATCGGATCGACAATATCTGCAAATCTGAAGACCTGTTCTCGAAACCATACTCTAGTGGCCGAAGCCGTCAAACTGGAAAGAAGAAAATTTTATGTCTTTTTTTTTTATTATTATTGTAGATGGTCTTTTGAAGAAGCTTACACCAAGCTTGAAGGCATTTAGTTGGAAAGCATAAATTCCACTTTAGGGTGTATATCAAATGCAGCAGATTTGTTGCAGAAATTTCTGCCAAAGAGAGTCTTCTTTATTTGAATGGGGTTGTTTTGGGTACAAGCACATGTACTTCTGGAAGCTAAATGTGTATTCTCAGAAATTTCCACAGCAGATATGCCTTATGTGAACTCAACCTAAAGATTCACTACCTTTCTTTTTTAATGTTTCCTATGGTTGCTCTCCAGGACTGTCATCTTCGGTACCTTTGGCGCAGCTTTCTAGTGATGAGTTACATGCCTTGTTTTGTGGCCATTATGTGTCCCGAAAGCTTAAGAAGGTGTCTCAAGATGTTCAGCAGCTGGGAAGTCAGCAGGTCACAGACCAGCAGCAGCATGAGGAGTTCATCACGCAGTTACATGCTCTGCTCCATGTAATAGACAAATCGGTTCCTCCTTTGCCTGCACAACGGTAAGACACCAGACTTCTGACAGACAGTCTAAAGTTCTCTAGTCCTTTGACTATATACTGTATGTTGAATTGCTATACTATATATGTAATATCCACGCAGGTCTCAACAAAAGCAGCCAGTGAAAAAGAAGCGACTGCCTTGGTGGTTCCTGTTCATTGGGTGGAGCCTACTGGTCTCCATCAGTGTTGTTTCTACCTACTTCACCATGATGTATGGGTTTCTCTATGGAAAGAACAGTTCCATCCGGTGGATTATTTCCATGACTTTATCTCTCTTCCAAAGCATCTTTATTCTGCAGCCACTTAAGGTATTCAAATACATTTCAACTTTATAGCAAACCTCAGCCAGTCGGACCCCCGACTGTCTGATATTAATGACTTATTTTAAGCTACGATTTGAAGAGGTTTTCCCATTGAGACAACTTGATAAGTGTCTGATCAGAGGGAGTGCGACCAATATGGCCCCTTCCAATTACGAGAAGGAGTGCCCTTGTTGCCCTCTTTAAATGGAGCGGCCAACACGCAAATGTGTCTGCTGTTCCATTTAATTTCATGGGGCTTCCATAGAGTACAAGCACTTGGCTATCACTGGCAGCCCCATAGAGCTGAATGTTGTGGCAGCACACATGCGTGACCAACCACTGCTCCATACAAACAGGGGATCCGGGCCCTTCCAAAGCCCCTTTTGCATGTAGCAGAAAGTTTCCATGCATATTTGGGCATGCAAACTGGACTTTGAAATACATTGTCTGCTCATTGGTTTGGGGATTTTAAATGGATTTGTTACATGGAAGTACATTGGGAAATCTAAACCATGTAATATAGTGTTGTGGATGTTGCTGTAGATTACCTATGGAATCACAGCCGTGAATTTCCACGCCATTGAGTTTTTTCCTCTGTTCAGGAAAATCCACAGCAACTGCACCATTTCTGCATCAAAGTCTGCATGATTCAGTGTGCGGATTTCACTGCTACGTTTGTGGACTTGCTTGTTCCTCATGCATGTGTGCTGCTGCTCCATTCATCTCTTTGTTGCTGCCAGAGATGGCCCAGCACTTGTACTCTGCTATCTCCTGCAGTGCCATAACGTTGAATAGAGTGGTAGGCACCCATACGTGTCTGCCGCTGTATGGAGAGAGGGGGGCACGCAACTGGTATGGACACTTATTGATCAGACAAGCCCTTTAAAGTATTTTGTATGTGATTTCCAGGTTGTTGGATTTGCCGTTTTTTTTGCTCTGATCTTAAAGAAGGTAGATGATGAAGATGAGGAAGAAATTCTGGAGACAGAACTGGAGATATCAGGTTAGTTTGATACTTCATAGATTCCTGTTTTTATTACGGTATGTGTTAGGACATGTTTTTACATTTTCCCTAAAAATTGTAATAACAAAAAAGTCCAGCCAGAATATGGATGTGTTATTTGTCCTTTCCTTGGCTCTTTGTCACATATCTGTAGGTTATTAACTATTTGTTTTATTCCCCACCCCAGAAGCCTCTATACACATGTAATAATCAATGCTATACATTGCAGATGAATATCAGAAAAGTGACGAGACGTCCCTGTGATGGATTTCCTGGATCTTGACTCTCTCCATTTTCTCTTGGTTCATGTACTGGATCTACCCGGATCTACATTCATTTTACTGGGACAAATACATTGTGCAGCATTTTATACAGATTATATGAAGCTCCATGGCATTTATCATGATGTGTTTTACTAATATATATATATATGTTACAGTCCTAAATAAAATGTATATATGTATACCGTATATATACAGATATTATGGTTAGGCCTATAGAAAAGAACATCAAGTGACGCATAAATAATAAGTATGTTTATGTCTTGATGTTTTCCTATATTATTATTATTATTATTATTATTATTATTATATATATTTTTTTTTTTTTGCAACAAGACCAATTACAAATTTTGTTACTGCCTCTTAAACACATTAATCAATGAAGGATTGCCCCAATTTTCTTTACAAATACAATATCAAGGAACATTTCTCACTGAAATAATAAAAAAATATCTAAACTCACCAGCAGATGTAAGTCATTGACTTTCCTCCTGTCATATAGTATCCAGACAGTTTTTGCATGCTTTTTCCCATGGAGCACTCCCTACAGCAGTCGGATCTCCACAAGGAGAGCCATTACCTTGCAAGGATTCAAAGAGCACCAAGAAGCCATGCACTGCCCTCCAGCATTGCACAAGACATTAGATGGTGGATCACTTTTGCTTGGAGTAAATTATAACTCTATTGCAAACCTTAAAGGGGTATTCCGGTAACGTAACTTAATTTTTGATAAACTGCATTAAGGCTGCAAGCTGTAACCCAACCAGAATACATAACTATATTCTATAACCAGAGCTTCATTTTATCTTGCAATCCATTTGTCTAGCTCCTGTCTGAGCCTGCAGCACACTGAGAGTATCATGGCTCCTGATCTTCCCTCACAAAACTACAATTCCCACAATCCCTAGCTTTCCTGCTGTGAGTTTCTGCTTGTTCATGAGTGTTGATGATCACTGATTGGCTGCCTGATATCACAGTCCGGACACGCCCCCTCTACTCAGTAATCAGCAGCACACTGACATTTAGCTAGAGAACTGATAGCAACACACTGAGCATGCCTGACCTGACAAAGGCTCAGAACTATAGGTCAGTGCCATGGTAACTTATGAGGAACACAGTGGGTAGCAGGGGAAGAAAAGTACTTTTATAACTACTGAACGGTAAATATGTGAAATAGACATTATATTAGGTAATGATTAATGATGAATTAGTCTAAAACATAAGTTATATTTATGGTAACTGGAATACCCTTTAACCCTTCATTTCTATTCCCATCCATGTCACACTAACATTCATCTTGGAAGCTAAGATTCTGTCTGGAGTTTCTATGGAGTTATTATATTCAGGTTTCCTGTAGGCCTGGACTGCATTAGTCCCCATTTGTACATATTTAAGCCTGAGCTTTGTTTTTTTTTCCTGTAATAATCCCTGCCATGTATCTACAATAAAAGCCATTTTTAGTTAACACAATGGTGTAAGCGTGCTCAGGATACACAAGTCCATTGTCTGTGTATAGAGCATCCACCTGTTTAAGCAGGGTGTGCCGCATCCTATTCAGTCTCATGTTCCGTTCATTTGGGAGAGGGTGGGCAATAGGTGTGCACCTGTATCATTTGTTGGCTGAAAGTACAGCAACAGGAGAATAAATCCTGGTTCTGTGCATGAATGTGAAGAGCTATGTGGACTCTGTGCAGCCTGATCTTTCTCCTTTTGCCTGAGCAGCATGTCAGCGATGCCGTATGCCCCGGTTCCCAGAAGCGTGTGGGAGACAATTGCATTCAGCTCGTTAATCAAGAGTTGACTTATGATGGAGCTAGATCTTGGTGCCAGAAGCAAGATGGACATTTGGCCAAGATTGGAAACCAGAAGACGCTGGAGGAAATGTTATTTCTAATTAAGGATGAGGGATCTTACTGGATTGAAGCTGTGCCATCAATAATGGGCAGGTTGGGTCAAGGTAACCAAAACCGAGGCAGCAAGAACGACCAAGGTAAGCTCGGAGAAAGTGGTTGAAAGAAGGTAAATGGGGCTGATATATTATATAGGAATGTATAGGGCAGTGGTGGCGAACCTTTTAGAGACCAAGTGCCCAAACTGCAACCCAAAACCCACTAATTTATAAGTGCCAACACAGCAATTTACCCTGCATACTACAGTCCAGTATGGTATATATTCAATGTACGTTATCATGTAACTATAATAGCCTACATTCAGTGCGCTGCCTGTGCTGTTCATAGTACGTCCTGCGCTGATGAATGGCAGGAAAAGTTAAAGGGTTATTCCCATCTTGGACAATGAGGGCATATCGCTAGGATATGCCTCCATTGTCTGATAGGTGCAGGTCCCACCGCTGAGACTCGCACCTATATCGAGAACGGAGCGGGGAGCTCTGTATCTGGAGGGCCCCAGGTTTCCCAGGGTCCGGCCACCAACAGGCTCAGCTCTCTGCTGCTCCCATAGAAATGAATGGGAGCACACTGCGTATGTGCGGCTACCTCTCCCATTCATTTCTATGTAGCTGGAATTTTCGGCGGCCCCATAGAAATGAATGGAGGGCGGCTGCGCATGTGCACTGCGCCCTCCTTCACTTTTCGGGCTCCGTTCTCGGTATAGGTGCGGGTTCCAGCGGTGGGACCCGCATCTATAAGACAATGGGGGCATATCCTAGAGATAACCATAGACTTTTTCCAGGGTGCGGGCCGCTGGCACCCATGCCATAGCTTCGCCACCACTGGTATAACATCTGCAGCAAAATCCATGACATCTGCATGGCCTCTGCACACAGAGTAAGGCTCTGTACACTGCCATAAAGTCCTCCCATACTGTGGTACTCAGGATAGATCATCAATATCGGATCAATGAATAGAACACCTTGAATCCCCGTGATCAGCTATACTTGTCTGTGCCAGTGACTGCCAGGGACTACTGATCTGCTGGTTGTTGCTTCTGTCTTATCCTAGTGACTTAATGATTGCTTAAAGGGGTTCTCCAGGAATTAAGAAAATGAAAATAGTTAAATATTACTTCATTATAAATATATTCCCAAAAACCTTTCAGTAGTTATAATGGCTCGTTTTGTCTAGGGAGCAATCATTAGGAGAAACAAAATGGCCGCTGTCCTATTAGTGCACACAAAACCTGTCCTAATCACACAGGAGGACAAGTTACTTCACAACACTGAGGTAAAGAGCTGCTTCATCCTCCTCTCTGCTTGTCAGGGATTATGATCCTGAATATAGATGATAAGATCTTTAACTGGATCTCTGTTGGAATTGAGTTCATGAGCAGATGTGGCTAATGAGCATCAACTCTTGTATCCAGTCTCCATTACCACAGCCCCACATTACCACAGTCTGTCCTGTCCGTCCTCTCTGTACTTCAGGTCTCCTCATGAACTCCATTCCCACAAATATTCAGCTAAATATCATATTAAACTGTATTTAGGATAATAATGGCTGAGTAAGAGAGGAGGATGAGGCAGCTCTTTACCTGTGTGATTAGGACAGGTTCTGTGTGGACTAATAGGACAGCGGCCATTTTGTTTCTCCTAATCATTGCTCCCTAGACAAAACAAACCAATATATAATAAAGTAATATTTATGTATTTTCATTTTCTTAATTCCCGGAGAACCCCTTTAACTAAACCGTTATATACCATACTTTTTCCAGTTAGGTTGTGAGTTTTTGCTCACTGAATTAAGGCTGCACAGGGAACACAGTTTTAAAATTATACTGCAGATTTTTTTAATGAAACTACTGTTTGAAAACACTTTTTTTTATGTAGTTCATAGATATATTATTGGGTGTAGAAGATAATTCTAATCTTTTTTGCATAACCTGTTGTGTGAGACAGGACCCACACAAGATCAAGACCAACATAAAGAGAATGGAGAAGATCAGACCGAAGATGAACAGCAAAACCAACATGAGGACCAACTAAAAGGAAAGGATGAAGACCAGAATGAAGACCAACTCAAAGAAAAGGATGAAGACCAACATGAGGACCAACTAAAAGAAAAGGATGAAGACCAGAATGAAGACCAACTCAAAGAAAAGGATGAAGACCAACATGAGGACCAACTCAAAGAAAAGGATGAAGACCAACATGAGGACCAACTCAAAGAAAAGGATGAAGACCAACATGAGGACCAACTCAAAGAAAAGGATGAAGAACAGAATGAATGACTCAGACCAACTCAAAGAAAAGGATGAAGACCAACATGAGGACCAACTCAAAGAAAAGGATGAAGACCAACATGAGGACCAACTCAAAGAAAAGGATGAAGACCAACATGAGGACCAACTCAAAGAAAAGGATGAAGACCAGGAAGAGGGTCAAACTGAAGAGCAACGCAGAGAAAATTATAATGATCACAAAGGCCAAAATGAAGACGACCAACACAAAGAAAATTACAGAGATCAAGAAGAATACCAAAATGAAGACCATACGGAAGAAAATGACAAAGACCAAGAAGATGAAAGTGATGAACAGCACAAAGACAGAGACAATGGTCACTACAAGAAGTACAGATATCGTGGTAAGTGCTTAATGAGCATCTTAGATGGATTGAGAGGCAACATTATATGGTAATACATTTTATGTAGAGGCTCTACGTACATAGAGAAGAATGTGCACTAGTGTAGGTAAGATATGAAAAGGGTGTTTTTTTTCTGTTGACTCAAGGTTCAAGTTTTTGAGGCGGTAAGAGCTTGGATGTGTGGCCTGAAGGACAGAATGAAAAGTCATCTTTTTGCAGGTAAATACAGACGGGTAAAAAGGATGGCACAACAGAGTTCAGGCTGCACTATAATATATAAAGGTGCCCAGGAAAAATGGAGAACGGCCCCAGCGTGTGAGGACAAGAGGAGATTCATCTGTTCCTTTGGTAAGTGTCTAATTATATGTGGGATGTGGTGGTGAAGGTGGGGGTGGGGGGGTGAATTGTAAACGGCCTATTAGGGATGCTTACGGGGTTCACTTTGTAGAATGGTCAGAGAACATAGCAGTTTACATAAGTATCCTCTTCACAAGTAGGTACACTTGATGGTTGCAGGCACAAAGAGTAACAGCCTTGTACTAGACGCTTGAGTTTTTCAAAAATTAGCTCTTAAAGGGGTTCTCCGGGAATTAAAATAACGAAAATACTTAAAGGGGTTATCCCACGAATAATGTAAAAAAAGAAAATCAGACATTATATAGGACATGACAACCTCTTTCTAAGAAAGATAGAACCAGCCCTGTACCTCACATGGATCCAGAGATCTCCACATTCATTGCTCTGCTAAATTTATATCAAGCTGACAGCTCAAGGGGAGTGTCTTTTCTGCTGCAGCTAAGGGGGCGTGTCTCAGCTCTCCCTATCACAGCTCAGGAGGCGTGTCTCAGCTCTCCCTATCACAGCTCAAGAGGCAGTTGAAAGATGAAACTGAGCATGTGCGGCCTTCTCAGTGAGCAGGTCAAAGAAATAAGAAATTAAGTGGCACTATACAGATACATTTTACTGAATAACTCAGTAACTATACAGAATTTTTAATTACATGCAATTACAAAAGTTTTCAGATAGTTTGAAAACTGTAGAATATTTTTCATGGGACAACCCCTTTAAATATTACTTCATTATAAATATATTCCCAAATAACTTTCATTAGTTATAATGACTCGTTTTGTCTAGGGAGCAATGATTAGGAGAAATAAAATGGTCTCCATCCTATTAGTACACACAGAACCTGTCCTAATCACACAGGAGGACAAGTTACTTCACAACACTGAGGTAAAGAGCTGCCTCATCCTCCTCTCTGCTCTGCTTGTCAGGGATTATGGTCCTGAATACAGTTTAATATGATATTTAGCTGAATCTTTGTGGGAATGGAGTTCATGAGGAGACAAAGTACAGAGAGGACGGACAGGACAGACTGTGGTAATGGAGACTGCAGACAAGAGCTGCTGCTCATCAGTCACATCTGCTCATGAACTCCATCCCTACAGAGATTCAGCTGAAGATCTTATCATCTGTATTCAGGATCATAATCCCTGACAAGCAGAGAGGAGGATGAGGCAGCTCTTTACCTCAGTGTTGTGAAGTAATTTGTCCTTCTGTGTGATTAGGACAGGTTCTGTGTGTACTAATAGGACGGCGGCCATTTTATTTCTCCTAATAATTGCTCCCCAGACAAAACGAGCCGTTATAACTAATGAAAGGTATTTGGGAATATGTTTATAATAAAGTAATATTTGCATATTTTCATTTTCTTAATTCCCGGAGAACCCCTTTGGCTGGTAGACCGTGTACCATGGTCTACCAGCCAACTTCTACTTGGACCACATGATGCATGAGCAAGGGCAACACAATACATTACAGTATAGACAGACATATTATTTAAATGGAATATACACTGAATATATACATAACAATTACAGCATAACAACAACGGACGCTTTCTTAAAGGGCCATACCGACAAGTTCTTTGTCTGCTAGAAGCTAAGTAACGTTATGCCTTTTACATAAGGGGGAGGATTTTGTTTACCCCCTTACAAGTAGTTATGGGTTATGCATTACAAATTATAAGATAATGATTATAGCAAACCTACATAGAATACATCCACGATTCATAATTTTGCAGCAGGAAACGTAGAATCTGATCCCCATTATCACTATGACGCTGAACCTGTTAGAGCACTGGATAATTGTAAAAAAGATAAACTATAGCAATCTGTATAATTACTGATATGTTATCATTGTTATTACTGTAATGCGCAGTTTATGATTCTTACTCTGGTCGTATTTTTCCTAGATATTCCCAAAAGTAACCAGCGCCACATCATTAAGGTGAGACGAGCCAGCACAATACTGGTCTCTTGTCACTCAGTAAGAAAGTTCTGTTCATCTATTTTATAACATGTTAGCGCCCATATATTCTCCTCCTTCAGGAGCCTGCTGAGCTCCGCCCCCACTTCTCAAAAAAAAAGTGTAACCCCTTCTTTGCCTCTCCACCTAATTGAGGCTGGGGCTTAAAGGGCTATGTACACCTTTGGGGGCAATTTTTTTTTTAAATTATTGCATTATACTTATTTTCACCTAAAAATCACTTTTCCAGTTGGACTTTATTAACAGTATGGAATCCTTTTTTTTCTGTACAGGAGCAGATGAACTTCTTATCTCTGCTCTCTGACATTGTAAACACTCATCAAAGCTTAATCCTTATCTTACTGATAAGAATGTGGCTTAAATTAGTGTTTATGTAGTTTAGAGATAAGGCTTATTAGATGACGGCACAAAGTGAAAGTACCAGTCACACAGTTAGAAAAACAGTTAACCCTTTGTGACTGAACTGATCAATATTTTTAAGAAACTGAAATAAAATATGCATTTCTTTCATATTTTAACATAGATAAAGCCTTCTTAACATTTAATACTTGTCTACATTTCATACTCGTCATTCTATATAGTGCCTGGGCAAAGTACATTAAATCCTGACATAACACAGACATTTTGTGCTTTGGTATTCTATAGAATGCATACATTGCCTGTAACATACCACATACACCCATGTATACTCATGCTATTGTACAGGAATCTTAGTATTCATAAAAGAATGATTTATAATTCTACTTTTCTTTTCTTTCAGGGCCGTGCTTTATGTTTGTGGGGAATCTGTTTTTTCACAAGAAAGACCACCACCAAAAAACCGTCTGTGACAAAACCAGCGCAAAATGCTCTGGTATCTCCCCCGAACCTGGATGTCATCACACCTCTCCAGCAGGAGACCCTTAATAATATAACGCTTGATAGTGCAAAACAGGTTAGACATTATAGATAAATTTTTATAATACTATATAAAATACCTGCACCTTGTATTTAACCCCTTAAAGGGGTTGTGTCACTTCAGCAAATGGCATTTATCGTGTAGAGAAAGTTAATACAAGACTCCTACTAATGTATTGTGATTGTCCATATTGCTTCCTTTGCTGGCTGGACTCATTTTTCCATTACATTATACACTGCTCGTTTCCATGGTTACGACCACCCTGCAATCAAGCAGCAGTGGCCGTGCATGCACCCTATAGGAAAAAGCACTGGCCTCCTTTGTGGCCAAGGCCATTGGAGTGTGCGTAGACAGACGCTTTTTCCTGTAGTGTGCAAGCACGGCCACCACTGCTGCTGATGGATTGCAGGGTGGTCGTAACCATGGAAACGAGCAGTGTATAATGTGATGGAAAAATGAATCCAGTTAGCAAAGGAGGCAATATGGAGAATCACAATACATTAGGAAGTGCCTTGTATTAACTTTGTCTACTTGATAAATGCCTTTTGCTAAAGGGAGAGGACCCCTTTAATGACCAGGAAATTTTCCATTTTTTTCATTTGTTTTTTTTTACTCCTCGCCCTCCCAAGGGTGGGATTTCTTTTTTTTTTATTTTTCCATTCACATAGTCATATGAGGGCTTGTTTTTTTCTGGACAAGTTGTATTTTTTAATGGCACCATTTACGGTTGCATAGAATGTAGTGGAAAGCGGGAGAAAAATTCCAAATGGATGGAATTATAAAAAAAAACACAACAAAAATTGGGGGAAAAAAACTTTTTTTTTTCTTTGCATCACCTTATTTTTACCCCCGTAACGTTTTTATTGTGGGGGGTGTTGTATGTCGTTTGGATCAATTCTTATTCAATTTTTTGTGGGAGCCATTTTCCCGGGTGTTTTCACAGGCGGCATTACCCATGATGTTTATTTTTTTAATTGTTTATGTACTTTTATTTTAATTTTAGGGAAAGGTGTGTGATTTGAATTTCTATATTTTTTTATATATTTGTTAAAACTATAAACCCACACAAAGAGATCATAAAAAACCTATGTCTATGCTGGAAAGTAACCATAAACCAACCCTGTAGTCTTCTGTGCAGTGCGGTAATTGGTAGCATAATAGCTAATTGTGCTTTCATTACCTTCTAATTTATAGATCACTTCAGACATCATAGGTCAGCTGGTGAAAGTAGCTCCAGACATCTGGGATGTGACACTTGTATCAAAGGCTTCGGATATCCTGGCGCAGCTAATCAACACCAGTGATCTGCTGTCACCGGAGGCTCAGGTAAATGCATATGGTATAAGGTTTGTCTTGGACATTGTATTGCAGATCTGCAGGTAGAAACCTGTTAAGGCTCCTGACTATGTCCAGCACTCGTGCACACCGTTGTATTAGGGTACGTCCTCACAGGATTTACTTTGCTGTGGATCAGTGGCAAAATCCGCAATAAATCAGCAAATTCTGCCTGGGTTATATGCAGATTTTTTCTGGATTTTGCTGTGGATTTCACCCTGTGCATTGCACAGTGAAACTTTGCACCATAATTTGTCATGCTGCAGATTTCAAATTCGCAACACGGGTCATTTACTCTGCAGATTTTTTTTGCTAGCGTATGGATGACATTAGCAGAAATCTCATCTACTTTGCTGGTAATGTAGTATGCTGCAGATTTAGGCCCGTGTAAATGGGGCCTTATCTATTCCGCAATATTGCGGAATAGATGCGGCCCCATTCACCTCTATGGGAGCGGGGCTCCGCTGAAAAATATGAAGCATGTCCTATACTTGTCCACGTGCACGAACAAGTATAGGCATTTTGAATGGGGCCGCACGGCGTGTGTTCCGAGCGGTGCAGAACACACGCTGGGCGGCCCCCGTATTATTGCGGGTCCGCAATAATACGGTCGTGTGAATGGGGCCTTACTGTACACAAACCTGCAGCGGGAAAACCACCGCATATCCATCCCAATGACTCTGATTTGTGCTGAGCAATGACAGGACTATAGAGGTTGATTTTTCTTAACACTAACATATGGGGGGTTTTTTTCTCTGTCAGAAACTGACAGAATAAAAATGGTGGCATACTCTGTGGGACTTCACATGTACGGAGGGCTTGCCCCCTAGAATCATTACCTGTAGGGGAGAGTAACTTCACACATAAAGTGTCCGACTGAGCCTGACTCCTAAAGCACAGACCTCTCCAAGCTAACTACATGCCGCACCAACTTCAGACAGTGCAGCTACTGTACCATGTGGATTCTGCATGTTGGAAACTCATACATATGCACTTCAGGGATTTACATTGAACTGGTACCAGAGTAGTGGTGCAATTGGCCAACACAAGCATTGGGGCCCCATATTCATATTTGCTATAGGAGTCCCTCTTCTCTGAGCAGATTATAAACCATTAATTATCTTGCTGTTTGTTTTAGGTCAACGCCAGTGATCTTCTGCTGACTCTCGGGGGGCAGCTGTCAGGCTCATTGGATGTTAATATCTCCAGTCAGGTGGTGATCGACGCAGCGCAGTCTCTATTCAACGCCTTTGATATCACAATGAAGGCGTCTCTGGAGAACTCTGAGAACTTGACCTCTGATCAGGTTTTCTCCCATTTTTACATTTTGTAGTACTGAATTAAATACTATGGAGGAGATTTATCAAGGCTGGCACTTTCTGCGTCTGTCTTGATATCCCCTGCACTGCCGGAGGATGCACCTAATATATGACGAGGCGTATGTCATATCACAAATTAGGTTCCGCCTCCTGCAGTCCGTGCGCCTAACCAGAAATCTACAACAGCTCAAGGGATTGATAAATCTCCCCCTTAGAGTAATAATGTTATTCTGTGTGGTTAGCAGTCACTGATGTGTTTTTTGTTTTTTTTTTGTGGTATGGACATATTTTTCTTTCTTTTTTTCTTTCCTTCATTTCACACAGGTGATTTGGATCATGGATTCTTCAGTATCATCAATGGATTACGTAGAAGATACATTATTGTCCCTAGGAAACAATTCTGTACAGAGTTACTCTTTTTCATCCAACTTGTCCAGCATGACGTTGACAAGGTACAGTACATCGTTCTAATAATTATGCCTTGTACCCTAATTTATTGAATGACATAGCACATTAAACTAATCACTGTGCCAGCATCATACCGTATGCATAACTATTCATTTTATTGGGTCCGCAAAAAAAAACAGAAGTTATTCCGTGTGCATTCCCTTTCCGTATATCCGTAATT
Source organism: Rhinella marina (assembly GCA_900303285.1). Lineage (NCBI taxonomy): Eukaryota > Metazoa > Chordata > Amphibia > Anura > Bufonidae > Rhinella > Rhinella marina. Next base: position 16,077 of record ONZH01006602.1, on the reverse strand, counting down.
CCCTTCCACAAAAAATAGAACATGTCCTGTTATTGTCCTCATTACGGACAAGGATAGGACTGCTCTATCAGGGGCCGGCTGTTCCATTCCGCCAAATACGGAATGCACACGGACGTCATCCGTATTTTTTGCAGACTGTAAAATTCATACAGCCATGTGCATGAGCTCTAAGGGAAGAGCATTCTGCATATTTAAAAATGGGTGAAACACTAAAAGAGCTCAACCACAATGCAGAAGTGCCCCAAAACAACAGCAAAAATGCTTTATGTGTCAAGCATTTCGTAATGCTCTATATACTGTAATGTATAAAATGGTTATAATGCTCACAGAAAAACACGGGCCTGATAGTGGCAAGTGCAAACCTAGACTACACACTAGAAACTTTGATGTGGATGTTTGATGAATTTGGCGCATCTTTTGATAATCTAGTCTATGGGGTGATGTACTTTCTGCTACAGTCTTGCATTTGAATTTTGGTGCATATTAATCCACATTCCCTTTGTCGCTACATCTCCCTCCCTACTCCCTTTCCATTGCAAAATAAGTAATAAATGTGGTACACAGCCTGTGCCATATTTCTGGCTCCGTTTGAGACCTAATTCTGGAGTATTTCCAATAGTAAATCTAACCCTATGTGTAAAACACACAGAGGGGGAATTTACTAAGACCGGTGTTAATACTCCAGTCTTATTGCAAAGCGTGTTGGAGTAAATGCTTCAAACATGATTGATGTAAAAAATGAAAATCAGACATCATACAGTGCACGACAATACCTTTCTATCAAAGCTAGAACCAGTCCTGTACCTCACATGGGTCCAGAGATCTCCCCATTCACTGTTCCAATTGTTCTGATACATTATCTTCAGCCTGGTTGCTCAGGGAGCGTGCTCTTTCTGCTGCAGTTCTCTCCCTGTAACTGCCACAGGTTCTAACAGAACATATGGCTGGTAGTAGTTGAAGATGTAAACTGAGCATGTGCGACCAGCTCAGTGAGAAGGACAAAGTATAAGGAAAAGAACAAACAGCAGGTGGCGCTATACAGATACATTTTATGAAATAGCTCAGTGAGAAGGACGAGAACAAACAGCAGGTGGCGCTATACAGATACATTTTATGAAATAGCTCAGTGGCTAGAGCAAATTTTTAATTACATGCAATTACAAAAGTATTCAGATCCAGGTGCTGGTTTTGGAAAAAGTATAGAATATGTTTTGTGACACAACCCCCTTAAGAGGCAAAAGTCTCTTAATAAATTTGTTGCATCTTGCGCCTAAATTTGCTGCCAGTTTTATCGCCCAGAGGCAGTGCTAAATTCTCACATAATGTTTTTAGGGGAAAAAAAACAACATTTTTTTACGTTTTTCCCAGTGTTTTTTTATTGCAAAAAAATGCAGTAGCCAGGTGTTGGTTGTAACTCAATAGAAAATTACGAACACTGTTTACTGCAACTTTGTGCTTTTTGGGTTCGTGGAGGTTTCTTTTAAAATGAAGCACACTCTAAGTACAGCATTTTTCAGGCTTCTTCCTATGTACTGCACTGTAGGCAAACAAGAAATGTCTGACCAAAATCAAATGCATGAAAAGAAAAACATGAAATTCATGGGGTTGAAAAATCAATGTCCTCTTAAGTGATATGTAGTAACAAGGATTTACCACAAGATGGCGATAATATTCTCCAAATTCATAACATAGGAAAAAATTTAAGCGGATAAATGGGCAGTACAGACACACAAACTGTATATTGTTCTTCCCCTCTGAGCCCTTGGACTAAATTAAAAAGTAAAACAATATTAAGAATTCTCTGGTTATATCTCAGAGATGTGACTCATTGTCTTAGGCCTTGTTCACACGTCAGTTATTTGATCAGTTATTTCCATCAGTTTTTGTGAGCCAAAACCAGGAGAGAAGGCTACACAGAGATCAGGTATAATGTAAAGATCTGCACCTGTTCTGTGTTTTTGACCCGTACCTCGTTTTGGCTCACAATAAGGCTTCATTCACACGTCCATGTTTGTGCACATCTTGAAAATCAGTCAGTTTTTTACGGATCTGTTTTTCCCCGAAAAAAAAACGGAAAGGATGTATCCGTATGTCATCCATTTTTTGCGGATCCGCAAAAAACGGAAGGAGAAATCAAATCTTTTTTTTTTTTTTTCTACCCTCCTGGAACGGAATCCGCAAATGCGGATGACATGCGGATGACTTGTATTGAGCTACGGACCGCAAAATCGGGATAGAAGTAGGACAGGAGGATTTCTTTATGGAACGGACACACGGATATGGACAGCACACGGTGTACTGTCCGCATTTTTTCGGGACCCATTGAAATGAATGGATCCGCATCCTATCCGCATAATTGTCCGAAATTGCGGAAAGGATGTGGATACAAAATACAGACGTGTGAATGAAGCCTAACTGATGTGTGAACAAGGCCTTAGAAATTATCTCATCTATAATAATTTCAGAGCCTTCTGATGTCATTTTAGGGCTGGCTCCTAAAATAGCCGGGGCTCCAAGCAATGTTATAATTATGGGCCCCGTCACATTGAGAAGCTCTGCATCCATCAGCCCGCTAAGCCTTGCTCTCAGCTTACCAGTGCAGACTAGGCACTTCTGCTATTGCTGTACATCTGGGAAGGGCCCTCTCCCACCTTGGGCCCCTGTGCATCTGAACTGCCCTTTTCATCTTTTTTTTTTTTTCAGCCAACCGCTTGTAGCCAACAGGGGGCCACTTCGGGGCCCCAAGTCCATCCCTGGGTAACCTTAGCCAAGCTGTTGGACCATCAAGCGTTTGTCCGACATCTATCAGCTTTCGGTGTACATCTGCTGCTTGCAGTCAGTCATGTTCAACCTGCTGTGATTTGTCACCTTTGCATTCTGTAATGTAGAAGACACTGGAATGAGGTATTGTTACTATTTCTTTGTTTTCTTGCATGTAATCTGTCTCATTAGAGTGGCGTCTTCTGACCTGGCCTCAGGATCTTTCATCACTGACAGTCCAGCCGGCTGCAGAGTCACCTTCCCCTCTTCTGCAAATCTGCAAGAAAAACTTGCGCCCTATGAGACAGTAACTGTAATGGTAGGTGACGTTTATGTCCCTTCTAGAGATGAGCGAACGTGCTCGCAACGAGCACTGTACCGCTCGGCTCCCCTGCGCTCGCATGGGCTCAGGCAGCCGCTTCCGTCGGGTGAGAAGGACGGAAGCGGCTGCCTGCACCCATACGAGCGCAGGGGAGCCGAGCGGTACAGTGCTCGTTACGAGCACGTTCGCTCATCTCTAGTCCCTTCCCAGTAGCTGGACAGTAAATGTAGTATTTGAATGTGTTTCCTAGTGTAACACTTAGATGGCACATATTGCTCTTTCTTCCAGCCTGGAGATCTGGGTTCCTGTGGTGGTTTTAACCACCTAACTGTTCTGCCCGAGTCCAGCTCGGGCAGTGTGAAAAGTAGTTAACTGGAGGGGGAGGGCTGCTTTAGATGGTGATATCTCTTCAATGGTAGCAGCTAGAAACATGCAACTGGTCTTGTCTGAAAGCTAACAGTCCAGGCTTTCATACCAGATGCAACAGAGGAGAAATCACTGTTCGAAATCAAGTCGGGAATAATCGCAAGTAAAACATGTTGCATTCACAGCATCCCAATTTCTATCAGTGATATGTTCCTCTGTCCTGAGTGTATTGTCTGAAAGCTTGGAATGTCTGCTTTCGAACAAGACCAGTTGCATGTTTCTAGCTGCTACCGTTCAGGAGATAGCAGCATCTACAGCAGCCCACTTTTACAACTGCTGGAGCTGGACTCTGGCAAAAGAGGTTGTGTCTCCACAGCAAATGGCCTTTATCATGCAGATAAAATAACACAAGGCACTTCCTAATGTATTATAATTGTCCGTATTGCCTCCTTTGCTGGCTGGATTCATTTTTCCATCACATTATAGACTGCTCATATCCAGGGGTTACATTGACCGCTGCAGCCAGGAGAGGAACTGGTGCACATGTGTACCTACGCACGGTGCCGGCCACCAGAGAGGCGGCGCATTGACCTGTAGTGTGCAATCACGACCACAGCTGCTGGATTGCAGGATGGTCGTAACCCTAGAAACTAGTGGTGTATAATGTGATGGAAAAATGAATGAAGCCAGCTAAGGAGGCAATATGGAGAATCACAATACATTAGTAAATGCCTTGTATTTACTGCATCTACATGATAAATGCCATTTGCTGAAATAAGAGGACCCCTTTAAATTTGGATCAGAAGGACCATGTGGTGTCTGTGGACCAGGCCTTACATTTTGTCTATGATATACTAATGTGCCTTCTGTAATTGATTGCACAGCGTTAACCCCTTCTCTGCTTTTCTTTTCAGCTCTTGGCTCTGGCTGTTAATCCATTTAGTCATCTGAGTCCTGTGGAAATCGTGGGCCCTGTGGTTAACATAATGCTCGGGTCTGATCAGGGTGGCATTGACGTTGACAACTTATCGGAGTACATAGAGGTGGGCAGAACTTCTGGATCATTGTATTCTCAGTGTGCCAGAGTCTGAGACATCCACTTAGGGGTGACTGCCAGGCGCTGATGCACGGCTCTGCTCTTAATTTGGTATTAGTTTAATCTTTTTTTCTACATTGGACGTGTTTGCAAGACGAGCAATGAATGTCCTCGCAAGTTTGCCGTTTTCATCCTTGCAGTACAATTTGTGAAGCGCCACGTGCCAGCGATATCAACTATATTAGAACGTGTTGTTGTCATTCCCAGCGCCATCTTGTTTTCTTGCTTTGTAGATCGTGTTGATAAAAAACCAGAGCTCACCATCTAACGAATCCCAAATGTACCTGACCAAAGACAAGGACATAATCCTGACTGTCAATGTCACCTCTGACAACCATTCTGTGGTCCTGAGGGTGGAGCCAGAACTTCCAGTCCAGCTTATCCTCTATCTCGGATTTGAGCAAAAAACCCAACAGCAGTTTTTTCCTGCAGAACATGTCCCTGCCGGACGGTAAGGACACTGTTTATTCACTTACAATTGCAGTAAAAGCACGTCATCCTGTACAGCAGGGGTAGACACAGACAACAGGCCCCTGTGAAAGGACAATATCTGGGCCCCAATGGCTCTTCCTAGTGCAACCAGGACACTTTGCAGCTGCACATGTTCCATGCATGATATCTCTGCCACTGGTTGACAGCAGTGGTGTATATGAGATAGACCCAAATATATCCTCCATACTAAGGCTTAGGTACTTCAGGATACACGTATATCAGGGCAGTCGGGTTGCAGCAGAACCCATAACAATACTTGGAACCACACACAGCTTGCATTATTGAATTACCCATAAAACACATCTCCCAGTTTGTGATCAGGTGTATATTCACACGTTATGTCATCTCTCTATTCACAGGTGATTTATATAGCTGGGTATTGACTCCAGAGTACTTTGTGAATGGCACCGGAGTTTACTACGTCTGTGTGACTTTGACTAATGGAAGTATATGGGAGCACCGGACAAGGTTGGCCTATTCTGTTAGCCTGTTCGCTGCACAGTGTGTTTACTGGGAAGCAGATTTGAGAATGTGGAATAATTATGGCTGCTACGTGAGTACTTTACCTTATCCAGCATGCTTATGGCCAATGTGTCCCCAATATCACAGAGGGGCATGGCTTCATCGAAAATGGGTGTGGCTCATTGGGAAAGAAGCCTAGATTAATATGTGCTAACCAGCGGCTTCATATGTGAAGATCACTGTTGGAGACATTAACGTTTTATTCATTTTGCTCACTTATATAGCTCTGACATATTCCGCAGCGCTTTACAGATGTCAGCATCACACTGTCCCCAGTGGGGCTCACAATCTAAGTTCGCTATCAGTCCTGTCTTTGGAGTGTGGGAGGCAACCAGAGACAGAACATCTAAACTCCATGCAGATGTTGTCCATGATTGGATTCGAACACAGGACCCCAGCTTCAAGGCACCAGTGCTAACTACTGAGCCACCGTGCTGCCCAATAACGTTATTATGAAATGATTGTGGCAACTAATAGGTGTTATAAAGTTAGACGAGACGGTCTATAATATGGTGCCCGGCCACAGGATCTACACCAACATGGCAGATCATTGCTGGGCTGCACTTGCCTTTTGAAGCAACAGCGAGTCCAGGTGCAGCCCGGCAATCTGCTTGTGGATCCCGCAGCCAAGCCACACCATTTTCCAGGCACTCCAGGGGTACCTACTAGAGATGAGCGAACGTGCTCTGCAGGGGCGGATTGGGAACGTAAAGTGGCCCTGGAAAAAAACCTTGTTCTTCACCATTGGTAGGTACTAGAGATGAGCGAACGTGCTCGTAACGAGCACTGTACCGCTCGGCTCCCCTGCGCTCGCATGGGCACACACAGCCGCTTCCATCGGGTGAGGAGGACAGATCCGGATGCCTGCGCCCATGCGAGCGCAGGGGAGCCGAGCGGTACAGTGCTCGTTACGAGCACGTTCGCTCATCTCTAGTACCTACCAATGGTGAAGAACAAGGTTTTTTTCCAGGGCCACTTTACGTTCCCAATCCGCCCCTGCAGACATGGACACTACACAGTGGAGAGTCTTCTGGCAACATTTATCTGAATGAGGTTTGCAGAAATCCATGGCTATGCTGCCAATCACATGTGTAAGACAGATTTGTAATCGCAAAAATGTCTTCAACTTGTCTGCTAAATGTAAAATGTGTAAATGTACCCCAACCCGCCATAAACCTGTTTCAATTGAACATGAACAGCATTGGATTTCTGAATATAAATGAACATTTTCATTCACAGACTGCAAACAAGGGTCTTAGAAATATTAGAAAGTTGCATCAATCTATGCATAGAAGCGCTATGAGAATTTTGTTACTTTGAAGAGAGAATACGAGTCAATGATCTTTGATACAGGGCTCCCTTTTATTCACAGGCAAATCTATGCTAATATTTAGTAAAGCTTTCCGCCTACATAATTTACAACCTCATTTTTTTTTTTTTAAAGGTTGGACCCAGAAGCACGGAGTCTGAGACCCACTGTCTGTGCAACCACCTGACCTTTTTTGCAAGTTCTTTCTTGGTCATGCCGCATGTTGTGGACCTCAGTGACACGCTTATGCTCTTTGCAAATGTGGCAAATAACCCCGTTGGGCTGGCACTGCTCGGTAGCCTGATAGGATTCTTCCTGATCGTGTTATTTTGGGCCTGGAAAAAAGATAAGGAGGATCTTAAAAAGGTAAGATGCATGACTGGACTGTGGACATGAAGATATGGCTGTATGTGGTCATAAAATACATATGTGGCAAAAAGTGCTCTCGATATTAACATCATGTATTTTCTTTTGATCCTCAGGTCAGGGTTGCCATCCTTACAGATAATGATCCTGCTTTTCACCATAGATATATGGTCAAAGTATGCACCGGCTATCGTATGGGATCTGGCACCACCTCACAGGTACATACGGTGTATATCATGTGATGCACTATTTTCACTGCAGAGAATAAGTCTTGGATACATTAAAGGGGTTGTCCGGGTTCAGAGCTGAACCTTGGACATACCCTTAATTTCACCCAGGCAGCCCGCCCGATGTTAGCATCGGAGCATGCTATGCTAAGTAGCGCAGGGCAAAGGCATTTTGCCCGGTTCAGGTGACGAACCGGGCTCTGCCAGGCGGAGGCTTCCACCCAGCAGTGAGCCTGGTGATGTCACCGGTGCTGATGGGCGGGCTTTAGCGCTGCCCTAGCCAGTAAAACGGCTAGGACAGCACTAAAGCAGACCCTTTACAGCCGAACACACTGCCGGGCAGAAGCCTCCGCCTGGCAGTGTGATCCTGCGCAGCGCAGGGCAAGGGAGCGCATCTGAGCATGAGATGCTCCGATGCTAACATCAGACAGGCTGCCTGGGTGAAATTGTGGGTAAGTCCAGGTTCAGCTCTGAACCCGGACAACCCCTTTAATCTCAAAGCTTTTTCCAGAGTTATTCCACATTTCCATTTTATGCATTTGTTATATAAGCATTTAATGATGGATTTATCATTAAGTTATATCTCTGTTCTCGTAGGTGGTCCTGACCCTGTATGGTTCAGAAGGGCAGTCTGATCCCCATGTCCTATCGGATTCTGGGAAAGAAGTGTTCCGCAAAGGATCAGTCGATGTTTTCCTCTTGAAGACAAGGGACCTGGGAGAGCTTCACAGCCTGAGACTTTGGCACAGTAACTCTGGAGTCAGTCCTTCTTGGTAAGAGCCGAGAGACGATGCAATAAGCTAGGAACAGATTAGAATAATCTAAAATGTAGTCTGAACAAATGTGAAAATGAGAACCACAAATTTACCATTAGAGTCTATAGGTCTGTGCCATAAGCAGCAGTTGAACTAAGTCCCACCGTGTGACTCCCTCTCACAGGTATGTGCACCGTGTCACTGTGACTGATTTGGCTGCTCAGAAGACGTGGTACTTTCTTTGCGACTCTTGGCTTTCCGCCGACTTTGCTGATTGCCAGATGGATCGAATCTTTGCTTCTGCGTCTAAAGCCAACTTAATGTCTCTGAGGTATGGAATCACATAGGACGATGAAAGGAAGTGCCACATATGTTTTTTAATGCAAGTGAACCCCACATTGATGTACATTTTCCAGCATGAGATCTCGTCACAGCCTCGTATCTGCAAATGCATTTTATAGATGCAAGTCTCTCCCAGTAATGGACTCCACCTGACTTCTGAAGGTCTTCTGTGGTATCTGATACCAGGACGTTAGCAGCAGATTTTTTAAATGTTTTGTTCAAGATTTTGATAGGTTATCAATATCAGATTGGTGGGTATCCAGCACCCTTGCCAATCAGCTGCTGTGGCTGAGCAGCAATACTAAGAACAGCCGCCATCCAATGGGTGGCGCTGTGCTTAGTAAGCTGCGAAGAGGCCCTGTGGCGTCCTCAAACAGCTGATCGCTTGGACTCCTGCTTATCTATTTTGAAATAGGGCATTATTATTAAACACCCGGAAAACCCTTTAAAGGGGTATTCCCTTCATCGACAATGGGGCATATTGCTAGGATATGCCCCATTGTCTGATGGGTGTGGGTCCCACACCTATATCGAGAACGGAGCAGGGAGTGCTGTGCCTGGAGGACTCTGGTATTCCCGGGGTCCGGCCACCACAAGGCGCAGCTCCCCGTTGCCCCCCATAGAAATGAATGGGAGCACACTGCGCATGCACGGCCCCGGCTCCCATTCATTTCTATGGAGCCAACAGAAATAGCTGAGCCAGCGCTTTGCTATTTTCAGCGCCCCCATAGAAATGAATGGAGGGCGGCTGTGCGCCCTTCCGTTCATTTCCCCGCTCTGTTCTTGATATAGGTGCAGGTCCTAAAGATAAGGAAATATCCTAGCCATATGCCCCCATTGTCTGAGATGGGAATAACCCTTTAAGTCCTGTGAGTTGTGGCCTCCATAAGTCAGACTTGTTTTACCGGTGATGCTTGATTATATTGAGGTCTGGGAAATTTGGAGGACAAACCGACACCTTGAACTCTTTGTCATGTTTCTCAAACCATTCCCAAAAATATCTGCAGTGTGAATGAGCATTATCCTGCTGAAAGAGACCACTGTCATTAGTGAAAACTGTTGCTATTAAATGGTTTGTCTCATCTCACCATTACTAAGGCGAGGTGAGACTAATCTCCAAACACCAGGTGACTGGGAACAGTGAAGCAGGCCAGAACGCCGCTTTTTCAGTAGTTCTCATTGCCATGCATGAGAGCTACAGAAACAGAGTACCACAGAAAGCTCTGCTCCTGGCTCTCTCTCTTCCCAAGGTAAGTGATGAACATGCACCCACCTGTCAGCATGATTCATCAGACCAGGCCATCTTCTTCTATTGCTCCTATGTTCCGGTTGATGCCTGCACATGACCCATACACAGCAAACTGCAATGCTCTGTATGTTCTGTCATGTTTATATTATAGCCGGCACTAACATTTTATCAGATGTGTTCTACGTTATCTCTGCCGTGAGATCAGACCACAGTAGACTTTGGTCGCCCATGTTGGCAGTTCACCAGTTGGCCTACCTTGGACCAGCCTTGACCATTGCATACCGGGAACACCCCACTGACCACAAGACCTGCTGTTTTGGAGATGCTAAGACTCATCTAGCGATCACAATATGACCCTTGTCAGAGTTGCCTAGATCCTTATACTTGCTCATTTTTGCTGCTTCCAACTCATCAATTTCAAGAACTGACTGTTCACTTGCAAACCTTGACATGAACCATTGTCACAAGATAATCAATGTTTTGCTATGGTACATGTGCCTTTGTTTTATAATACTTTCTCATCTGCATTGCTCTTACTGCACTCTTGCTTTTCTCCCCGTTTTATGTTTGCAGGTATCTGCTTTTCTCAGGCACAGTCGAGAAATTTTTGAAAGATCACCTGTGGTTTTCTGTGTGGACTCGTTGCCCCTGGAGCCCATTCACCCGAGTGCAGAGGATCTGTTGCTGCATGTGTCTCTTGTTCTGTGGCCTGGTCATTAATATCATGTTCTGGAACGATCATTCAGATGAGGACTCACAGACAGGTACACAAGAACCGACTTGAGACCTAAAGGGATCGGCCTATTTCTAGTATTGATAACCCATCCTCAGGATAGGTCATCAGTATGAGATCGGCAGGGATGCTGGGAGTCTGACCCCGACCAGTCTGATATTGATGTCCTGTCCTGAGTTACACTCCGTCTGCTCCTTCCCATTGAAGTGAATGAGGAGCAGTAATTACACTGCTTTCCCCCGCAATGTCGACAGCGAGCAGGTAAACGGTGAAGAGAAGGCAGCACTGCATTCTCTTCAAACAGCTGATCAGTGGGAGTTGGACCCCCGCCAATCTGATATTGATGTCCTGTCCTTAGTTACACTCCGTCTGCTCCTTCCCATTGAAGTGAATGAGGATTCAGGAGCAGTAATTACACTGCTTTCCACTGCGATGTCGACAGCGAGCAGGTAAACGGTGAAGAGAAGGCAGCACTGCATTCTCTTCAAACAGCTGATCAGCGGGAGTTGGACCCCCGCCAATCTGATATTGATGTCCTGTCCTGAGTTACAGTCCGTCTGCTCCTTCCCATTGAATTGAATGAGGATCGAGGAGCAGTAATTACACTGCTTTCCACTGCAATGTCGACGGCGAGCAGGTAAACGGTGAAGAGAAGGCAGCACTGCATTCTCTTCAAACAGCTGATCAGCGGGAGTTGGACCCCCGGCAATCTGATATTGATGACCCATCCCGAACATAGGTCATCAATATTAAACCAAGTGATAACTCTGTTCTCCTGACCAGATGCCCCATTCTCTGTAAATTTACACCCACAGCCTTTTCTGTACAGCCCAAAAACAATTTAATTTTAGCAATCACTGTGTCCATGTGCTGACAACAGGCAGAGATCATGAGAATGGTATGGAAGTGAAACACAAAGTAAACTAGAAGGTTACAGAAAAAAAGCGACTTTGATCAAGTCCAATGACTTATAATGGACTTCGTCAAGGTGCCTTAAAGGTGAATGCTGCTTTACTGTTGCCGTAAAAAGTGACAGAAACCGAGACAGAGGCTCTGAGCAACAATGTGAACAGAGCCTAATTCAATTTACAGTGTATGCTGCCCTGCCGTATGTTGTTTATACTGTAATCCTGTATGTGATCTATTTGTTTGTAGGGAAGTTTTTTATAACATTCACTCAGATTAAGATCAGCTTCCAGTCCTCCGCCATCCTGCTGCCTGTGAACCTTTTGATTGTACAGATGTTCCAGCTCATCCAAGTACAAGTGAAACAGGTGACGCCAACTCTAAATAAACTGCGTGTCTCCCGTCCTCCAAAACCACCAACCAAAGAGGCTGTGGCAGAGCAGCTGCTTAAGGTAAAAGTGTTCAATTACTACTCAGGAAATTCTTGAGTAAGGTGCTGTACATGGTGTGATCCGGCCGCGGGATCTGCATCCTGCTTGAAACATTGGACATGTACTTGCTACTTCTGAACTGACAATCAGCTGTGATCCGCATGCAGATCTCAGGCCTGCACCGTGCATGGGCATCCATACCTTCGGGTATGTCCATATGGGACTGAAACCCTGTGGATTTAATGTGAGCAAATGCAATTTAAAGAAGTCTCGTCCACACGCTACAAAAACAATCTGCAGTTCAAGGATTTTAAATCCCCAGCATGCAAATGTATGCAATATCAAAGGATTTTAAACGACTAATATGTCAATGTATGCAATTCTTTGTGTTAAATCTGCAGTAAAATTTGCTACAAATTGCCACAAATCATGCGATTTTTACATGGATCTGCAATAATATCCTCAACAGATTTTTTGGCGTTAAATTACATCCCATGTGGACACATACCCTACATATTGTTCAAGTTGAATCGATTTCTGGATAAGCGCGGCGACCATTAAAATGTCCAATTGGGTTGTCACCCAGATTTGATATCATATTTCTGTCTTCTTCTCTGTTCCTTTTTTATAGGATTTAAAAGGTATTGTTGACTACCTACAGAAGTATATAATCCAGGTTCTGGGTGAGAGTGGCGACGATCTACCTTCTCCGAAATCCGATTCAGTGATTGCTTATATAGAGACCTTGTTCCATCTGGTGGAATCTTGGAATCTTATATTTGTGTTCCAGGAGAAAATTCCCAGAGTAGAAAACATGCGACTGGTGCGTATATCCTACAACCTCTGAAGCGAACAACTCTCCTAATTGCAATGATTGATTCCTCACTGTCTTCTGTTGCAGTGATCAGCCCGCATCAGTGTCACTTCTTACATTATTTCTACAAAGTCTTGGAGAACCTCCAGGATCAAGTCTCTTCGGTGGATCTGAATTACGTTCCGAAATCTATTGATTACATACAAGCCTCAAATATTCTCTTTAACCTAAAGGAACTTTTGCAAACCTTTAATGTATCTGGGGCACCTCTCCCAAGCAGGTACCTATTACGAACCACGACCTGTGAGCTCAGTGTTACATCATTAGGCCTTCGCTCATTACTGTATTTTTTTTTTAGCTTGACCACCAGTTTCCCTGTTACCACAAATCAGAAAAGATGTCAGATGCCAAAATTTTTCACCTTCTTGTGTTGGTTTTTTCCTGTTTGCAATCAGCTCTTTTTCCGCCTATTACATGGTACTGATTAGCCTGGACATGACAAAAGACAAGGCCATCAGCTGGCTCATTTCCATTCTTCTCTCCCTCTTGCAGAGTATCTTCTTGATACCGCCTATTAAGGTATGAAGCCATAACTAAATATGGGAATATTCGGTGCAACAATTTCTGATTTAATGCACCACTAAAATGGTCACACTTTCAGAATTTGATTAGGATTTAGGCCGCAATCCTCATTAAATTCGCCAACATTCCACTTCCAACACATGTGAATAGCTAGATATTTTGTAACCCTGTTCACATTCGTTAGAAAAAAAATCGACACATATCTCAATACAAGAAAAATGTTGCATGCTCCTTATTCATGCAGAGTCTGCACAGAAAAGCTGCATTTTAGCTCCAAATCCACATCAGAATTCGGCATTGTAAGCACTGTTCACTTCTGGTGCTAAATAATGCACTATACACCCATCTAAAGCTTCCGTTGCACACAAATTTGGTTACGCTTTTTCACATGTGATCAGTATCAGGCACAGCATTAAAGGACATTTCAAGAGTCATTCATTAAAGGGGTTGTCCAAGTTATGAAAAAAAAAATATAGTACTTTAAATCTGATGGGCAGCAATATATAACTAAGTTAAGCAGGTTTTAGGCAAAAAAAAAAATCTATATTTCCTCATTTCCCTGGTTCTCCTCTGGTCTTTGTTTACCTGCAGTAATAACAATCTCTGCCCTCCCCCCCTGCTCTGCAAATGCTGCCCTGAGTGACATGTCTGCTGGGATACTCAGCAGCGTGTTGTATGTGTAGGACTACAAGTCCCAGCTGTACAATAACACTGCTGATACACACAGGATCTTCCCCCTACCACCTTCTTCTTTGCATCTCCTCCAGATCAGCTCCAGTGTCAGCTCTGTGTCTGTAGGATGAGGAGGGCAGATCCTGTGTCTCTTTACATCTGCAGCTGCTGTTGTAAAGCCTTCAGTGTGTTCTGGCTGAAGGAGTTAATGTTTTATCTGAAAGAATCCAGGGAGAGAGCAGAAGCAGGAGAGCCAGGCAGAGAAGGGGGCATGGCCAGCACAATGACGTCTCGTGTACAGGTTCTGTGCACCAGTATAAGATTAGCGGGGAGGCAAGCTGACATCACAGGTCATGTGACCCTCATTGAAACCTGAGAAACCAGCAGCTTTAGAAGCAGAAAGTGTATGGAAAAGCTGTTGTATTTGACTAGTTAGAAACATACAAAGGACAAAAAAATAACTCCTTTAGACAACCCCTTTAAAGAAAAATATCACTGCACCAAAGGAATGCATCAATAAAACCTACAATGAAAGGGTTATAAAACCCGATGTTACAGTATGAAATACAGAGTCTCGTCAATCCCGGAAGATCTGCTAAACACGTGCAGATGATGTATAGATCATGGATCTCTAGGAGCTTTCCCCTGAGCGCACTATCCTGACCATCGGACTCCTCTCTGCGTGTATATAGAGTCCTCAGCGGGGGCAGAACAGCGAGAACTTAGAAGTAGATGAATAAGAAATGAATGTTCCAACTAACTGAACAGTGACCCATCTCACTACCCCCCATCCCCCTCCCCCATCCAATCAGTATCCAGGTGATCTTAGAGGGCTCCGAAATATTTCAGCCCAGTTTGATCTCAGTGCACCCACTATCTGCAGGCATGGGAACCTGTGCTTTTTTCATGTTTTAAAGGCTATGGACACCTTCAGAGGCAATTTTTGATTGATTGATTGGATTTTACTCATTTTTGGCTAAAAATCATATTTTCAATTGGCCTTTATTAAAAATATTGAGCCGTTCTGTCACAAAGGATTAACTGTTATTCTAACTGTGTGACTGGTACTTTCACTGTGTGCCAGTCAACTAATAAATCTTATCTCTTAACTACTAAGAGGTCATGAACATTTAAGCCACATTCTTATCAGTAAGATAAGAACTGAGCCGTAATGAGTGTTTATAACATCAGAGAGCAGAGATAAGGAGCCCGTCAGCTCCCCAACTGACCGAAAAGACGGAAAATCCAGAAGCTGCTTCTAGAGCATCTCAGCTCTGTACAGAAAAAGGGCTCCATATTTTTAATAATGGGTACAATGCAATAATAATAAAGGTGTACACAGTCTTTAATTGTGTTTTCAGCGTCTTTTTGTAGCGCTTTTTTGCAAGTAGTGGGGGAAATTTATTATAAGCCCCATAAAAAATCTAACTTTTTAAACGCCATTGCACCAATTTTGTTGCAAAAATGATGAGTAAAATCTAAGCCAGCTCGAAGCACAGACTATTGGAGGATGGATTTAATTTATGATGAGGCGTGCACCCCCTAAAAGTAGGTGGGAGGATCCAGGGGCGTAGCTATAGCCTCATGGGCCCAGGTGCAAGAGTTCAGCTTGGGCCCCCTTCCCTCAGTACTTTGTGTGTCTTCCAATGTGGCACAAGGGTCTTTGGGCCCCCTCAGGCTCCTGGGCCCGGTAGCGACTGTTCCCTCTGCACCCCCTATAGCTACGCCCCTAGGAGGATCCTCCGGTGGCACAAGACGATATTGAGACTGGCGTGTAATGTTGCCCCCTGTGTGATTTTAGTGCATGTGTTTTTGTGGCCGTGTGTTTGTAAAGAGGAAAATATGTACCGCAAGTGATAAAATATTAAAAATAATGCCGCCACAAAGAAAGTCCACGTACTTCTGTGACGGAATAAAGTGCATTATATGGAAAATGAAAGAAATATTCACAGTAAACTGCATGTTGGGAAACATTCATGCAGAATATCACCCTTAAAATAAATTTAGTTGGAGGAACCCCCAGAACCACGTGTTTTGCTTTTTTTCACTAGTGAAATGCACCATTTACTTGCTTTAATATCCTCTCTCCCGGACATGTCTGTCCTCTGACGCTCTCACTGATTTTCTCTATCA